>AUXJ01002403.1:0-12029 GCA_000482205.1 Herpetomonas muscarum
TCTTCGCCCCCACCCCTTCTCGTTTTTATTTCCCACCTTCTTAGTGCCGCCCCCTTCCTCTTCCCCCGGACAGCAAACAATGGCCTTTTTCGCGCCGGTTGAGACCTTCCGGGGGCACTTTGACACCTTCCCCCCCGCGTCGGTGCTGCTGTGGAACACATTTGTGCCGAAGAGTACCGACCTCACGACGGACTTCCTCGGTGCCGTTCTCGTGATGCGCGACCGCTACTTCCCGCCCGCCGCCGCCCCGCCCTCCGCGGAGGAGGCTGCGGCGCGGGCGGAGGCCTTCCGACGCCTTGACGTCTACTTCTCCTTCACCTGCGAGAGCGGCGAGTTCGACCTCGTCCCCAACGGCCGCGAAATCGCCGTCAGCGCGGAGAACTTCCTCGACTATGTGCGCCGCGTGGAGGAGCTGTATAGCGCCTTTGCGCAGCGCAGCGTCGCCTTCTGCGTGCTGGAGGACCAGCCCGACGGCCTCGTCCCGCTCGTGCCGGCGAGCGCCGTCGACACCACCGCCGGGGCGGCCGGCTCCTTTGGGCTCGTGCGGCAGCTCACCAGCGGCGTTGGGATGCCGCCGTCGATTGTGTGGGTGCCGCCGTCGCCGATCGACTTCACGTCGGAGCTGCCGCTGGCGCTGCTGCCGCGGGCCCCGGCCGGGGCCCCCGTCACCGGCACGGGGCGCTACACCCCCGTCTTCCTCTTCTGCCACCTCGGCGACTGCGTCGTCTGCCGCTGCGCGGGGTGGGCCACCCTACGGGAGGCGGCCGCCTTCCAGCACAGCATCCGACGGCAGGCCCACGCCGCCGCCACCACCAGCAGCACCGGCGGTGGCGGTTCGCCGTCCATCCACATCAACACCATTCGGCAGCTGCGGGAGGGAGGCGGCGGGCACCCACAGCAGCAGCAGCAGCAGCTGATGGGCGAAGGCGCCAGCGGCGGTGCGACGGCCCCGCTGCAGATGTCCGTCTCGAGCAGGTCCACGCGAGAGGAGCAGGAGCGGGTGAAGAGCCAGTACATGCGCGACAACGCCGTCCCCATCCCCTCCACCGCCGCCGAGCGCGCCCTCTTCTCGCCGACGCACGAGCTGACCGACCTGTTCGCCCCCATCCAGGCACTCAACCTGTGAGCACTCACCGACTCAGCAGCAGCGTCGCCCACGGGCCCCTCTCTGCGAATGGGTGTCTCCATCAGGGGAGGGGGGAGGGGTGTACGTCGGTGTGTCGGCCTGCTCTTCCTTGTCGCTGCTGTTATTTCAATACAACGTGCTAATTTTGTTTGATATCTCTCTCTCTCTCTCTCGTCGTTCTCTGTGTCTCGTCTTTCCCTCCTCTTCCCAGTAGCTGCGCGTCCACCTCCCCCTCCCTCCCTCCCTCTTTCTCTCACACTCTCCCACACGCTTTCACCGGTTCCAGCCATGACGCGGCCATGACCCGCACACTATCACCGCCGGCCCCGTGACCCTCCCGCTCGTTGTTCTTGTTTTTTTTTAATGGCCTTCTATACCCTCACTCCCCCTTTTTGTTGTCGTAGTCACAAACCGGCGGTCGGATGGGCTTCGGCTCATACACAACACACACTCACACACACACACAACCCTTTTTCTTCTCATTACACCGGCGGACGTGCACATGAATAAACCTCAAATAGAGGCTTCTTGCAAAGGGGAGAGTCAATTTTCCCCCTTATTTTTCCGTCTCCGACTGCACGTACGCGGAGCCACAGGTCGTCGATAGTGCCGGCCGCTACGGTTCATACCCGCACGCGCACGCGACCCTCCCCCTCTCTCCTCCCCGGCCACCAACAGTGCCACCCACTCTCTTCCTTTACATATTATATATCTATATATGAATATTTATCTAGGCGCGTATTTGTGACCCTGTATCACTGCCCTCCTACTTCTCCTCCGCCCCACCACAGCAAAAAGAATACCTCTTATCCCTCTACTGCCTCGTTTTTTTTTCTTTCTTTCTTCTCCTCCCCGCTTCCGTTGCCTTCATCCCACAACATTACTTTCCGCCTTTCCCCCCTTCTCTTTCCGTGTTCCTCCGCTTTCTTCCATTTTCTATATTACATCTTTCCCTCTCTCACACACACACACACACACACACCGGGTGTGACGCCGTAAGATGCACGGCTAACTTGTCACGGGTCGCTAAACTTTGTGCGCGGTTCTATTGATTATTTTGTTTTTTTTTCGTATTACTCTTGGCGTGTGCGCCCACGGCCCTCCCTACCCTTCCCCACCATGTTGCCGTAGCTGTCGAACCCCACCACACAGTTCTCCTTCTCTCTCTCTCTCTCTCTTTGTTCAGCTGGCTCTTCAACTCCAATTTTCTGCTTCGCCAGTATATGTGACAGAGAGGATGGGGGGGGGGGGGAAGAATACGGCTCTGGAGGGAGGTGCCTAGAGTGATCGCAGTCGCCCTTTCCTTCTGTTGACTTTTCTTTTCGCCAATTCCTTCCACAGTCCCCCTTCCCGTGTTGCCTTGGTTCACTACTCATCTTGTACTTTTATGCTCCTGACTTCCTTTTTTCCTTTACTGATTTTGTTTTTCTGGTACACACTTTCCGATCTGTCTTTTCCTTAATGCTCTTTCCCTCTTGACCGTCGCGATCTGATTCACACCGCCCACCACACCGCCACAAGTCTCTACCCCCCCCCCCCGCGACGGTGACAATACCGGCCGCTACCCCAACACATCTGTTTGTTGCTCCACACCAACCCAACCACTACAACATACTCCCCATCCCCAACCCCCTCGCTTCTATATGGGGTTCTTTTTTTGTTGTTATTAGAACATTAAGTAACCAACCCTCCAACCGTCCAAAGCCATGTACGGGAGGAAACACAAACACAAAATCTATGGAGAAACATCACAAGGCTCGCGAGTTAGAGTCAGGAGGATTTTTGCTGCAGTAAAAGGGATAACTTTCCGGTACTGTTCTCTCTCCCTCTCCCTCTCGCTCTCTCATCGCATGGTATGATCACACTCACCCACCAACCCCGCACACACGCAGCTCTTAAACACCCTTTCTCCGCACCGAATAATCTCTCTCGCTCTCGCCCTCACGCATCTGCGTGTGTCTGTTCTTTACAGCACCGTCACGCATACAGATAAGTGTAGATATATATATATATATATACACGCACATACATACACGTGCCTATTCCTACCGATGACTGTCGTGACCTCGTGGATTGGCCCGACGGCGCTCGCGGGGAGCATCGGCTACGTCTTCCATCTCAACCACCTCGCCGCTGAGGACGGCCGCAGACCGCTGCTCAGCACGACATCATTCGCGCTGATGCTCTTCGTCGTCTACGCCGTCGGCGCCGTCCCCCGCACTCCGTTCTTCCCCGACTGGTGGTACCGCAGCAACCTTTTCAACGCCGTCTACCGCTACGCGTACTGCTCCGAGGCGGTCGGCTACAACCTCCTCAAGCGTGTGATGCACCCCGCCCAGCCCTACCCCCACTCGGACTACCGGGGCGGCATCCGTGCGCTGACAGAGGTGCGCGCGATTGCCGGCAGCAGCGGCAGCGCCACCCTCTCCCCGGAGGCGCTGGAGCGGCTGTGCACGAACCTCCCGACGTGGCGCCCGCCGTGCCTCGACGACCTCACCAGAACCGACGCCGTGGCCGCCAGCAGCCCCCGCCAAAACCCGCGCTCCGCCGCCGCAGCCGCCTCTGCCGCGCTGGAGCAGCTGAAGCGCACGCGGGACGAGTCGACGGTAGCGGCGGCAGGCGAGCCGGTGCCGCCGCTGTTCGCGCTGCGGGGTGGCCTGCCCGTGGACGTACAGAAAATCAAATACCAGAAAGGGCACCAGGGCGTCCTCGTCCTGCCGATCCCCATCCTCAACGACAACTACAGTTACCTCATCTTCTCCTTCCGCACGAAGCGGTGCTGCCTCGTCGACCCGGCCGACCCCATCGCGGCGCTCAAGTGTCTGCTGTACCTGAAGAAGCAGCTCTCGGGGGATGAGCGGGGGGAGCCGGAGATGAAGATCACGGACATCCTCACGACGCACAAGCACTGGGACCACGCCGGGGGCAACAAGGAGCTCGTCGAGTACTCGCGGGCGGAGGAGAACCTGCAGAAGGCGGAAACAAATGAGAATGTCTGCGCGCTGGACCTGAACGTGTACGGTCCCGCAGACGAGTCGGCGCACTACGTCAACCGCACCGTCAGCGACGGCGATCGCTTCACCGTCTGCGGCGGCGCCGTTCACGTCACCGCCCTCGCCACCCCGGGCCACACCCACGGCTCGCTCGTCTTTGCTATCGCCGACGCCCACGCCGAGCGGACGCCAGATCCCCTCAGCGACTCGTTGGCTGTCGCGAACAAGCTCGCCGTCTTCACCGGCGACGCGCTCTTCTCCGGCGGGATTGGGGCGCCCTTTGAGACGTCGTCGGTGGAGCAGCTCCTCAAGACGCGCAGCAGCTTCGTCGACTCGCCGGTGCTGCAGCGCCACCCCATCACGCAGGAGCCCGTCGCGGCGGAGGACGTGCTCCTCTACGTCGGTCACGAGTACACGGAGCGGCTCGTCAGCGAGACGTACTCGATCATGACGCGGGTCATGTTCCGCGGCGGCGCCGCCCCCGGCCTCCAGGACGAGCCGCAGATGGTGCCGGGCGTGCCCGAGGCGGGGCAGACCTTCCGCATCAACCTCGCCCGCGCGCTGCGCGACGTGAAGGTGTTGCGGGCACAGACCGACGGCCTCGACGACGCCAAGAAGGACGGCGAGGACCTCGTCGACGCGGACAGGACCAGCCTCACGCCTGAGGAGCTGCAGCGGCAGCGCAAGCTGCGTCACCGCATCCCACTTTGCACCGTCCCGTCGACCCTCGCGCTGGAGAAGATGATCAACCCCCTGCTGACTGTGAAGCCCGAGACCCTCACCAGCGTCCCGCTTGTCGGGGGGGTGCTGGACAGCAAGGAGGTCGAGAAGGCCATCTACCTCTCGACGGACAGGGTCGTGTCCTAAAAAAAAGAGGCACAAATGCGCAACTATCTTTGTTTTGTCACCCGTGTTCCTGTTGTTCTTCTCTTTTGGTATATGGCGTGCTTTTCGCAGCGTCTACTCACACATACACACACAAATCCAACAAATACGAATCACATTTTTCTGGCAAAGAAAGCGGTGTACGCACCAGCGCCAACGTCCACCCTGCCTTGTGTTTTTTTTCTTTTCAATAAGGGGAAGAAAAGAGTGATAAAACGACTTTTGGTCACATTGGTCGCTACAGCTCACACATACACCCGTAGCGATAAGGGAGAACATTGGATATCCACAAATGGTAGCTCCAGCTAAGCGCGACCGTCACCGTTGTTCGGGCAATGTACATGTCCGACCCCCCCCCCCCCCCCCGTCGCAACAAAAAACAATTGCCTGCACAACTCGACTAGTAATTCTTGCCACTGCAGTGGGAGGAGGGGGGGGGGATGTTGCTCGAAGCAAGCCTAAAACGAAAATGTCGCCGTTACACTTCCTCAAACATGATTTTCCTCTTCCTTGTATGTTATTCCTTTTTTTTCTATCTTTGCTCCTCAAGAAGCAGTAGAGAAACGCATACCCACAATCAAATACACGTGTAGGCAACGACGTGTAGGGTGTCCCCTATTCACTTGGATCTCCATCTAGAGGCAGAGACGTTGACGCGGCCGAAGGTGCATCAGCTACTGCAACAGTAGTGTCTGATTGCTAAGCACACATTCTCTCTCCTGTGACGTCAGGTTGGTCATCGCTTTCATTTGTTTTTTTTTTCTTCTCTTTCCATTTCGTTTAACATTCAACTCCTGCTTTTTTGTCCCTTCCTGTTCCTGTGTTGAGCTCCCTTCCTCCCACTTAAAAAAGAGCCCCGTCAACTAGCGACGTAACAAGATACGGAAAGAGAAGCTGTGTATTTTTATTTCTAAAAGGGGGAAGAAAGACAACCCAAAGTGCCTCACCTTGACGCTTCATAAATCCCACCTCAAACACCCCTCGACAACAGCCCCCCTCCCCCCCTCATATATAAAAAAAGCCAAAACCAACGAACAAGCTCACGACGTCGTAGGAGTGTCTTCACAATGCAATCGTCGGCGTTTCCGCAGCAGCAGGGCGAGGCTCCCACTGCCACAACAGTCGCCCCCGGCCTCGACATCCTCGACGACGGCGCGATGGTTGACGAGGTGGAGATCCTGCCGCTGGGCAGCGGCGGCGAAGTGGGCCGCAGCTGCGTCGTGCTTAACTTCCGCGGTCGCTCCGTGATGCTGGACTGCGGCAACCACCCGGCGAAGAGCGGCCTGGACTCGCTGCCCTTCTTTGACAGCATCAAGAGCGAGGACATCGACATCATTCTCATCACGCACTTCCACCTCGACCACTGCGGCGCGCTGCCGTACTTTGTGAACCAGACGAACTTCAAGGGCCGCGTGTTCATGACGTCAGCCACGAAGGCCTTCTACAAGATGGTGATGAACGACTTCCTGCGCGTGGGCGCCGGTGCCTCGGACCTGGTGACGGCCGAGTGGCTGCAGAACACCATCAACAAGATTGAGACGATTGAGTACCACGAGGAGAAGGAAGTCAACGGCATCTCCTTCCAGGCCTTCAACGCCGGCCATGTCCTCGGCGCCGCCATGTTCACCGTCGACATCGCCGGCATGAAGGCGCTCTACACGGGCGACTTCTCCACCGTCCCCGACCGCCACCTGCTCGGCGCAGAGGTGCCGCCCTTCTCCCCAGACATTCTCATCGTTGAGAGCACGAACGGCATTCGCGAGCTGGAGAGCCGCGAGGAGCGCGAGCGGACCTTCACCAACAGCGTCCACGAGGTTGTCCGCCGCGGTGGCCGCTGCCTCGTCCCCGTCTTCGCCCTCGGCCGCGCCCAGGAACTGCTGCTGATCCTCGAGGAGTTCTGGGAGGAGCACAAGGAGCTGCAGAACGTTCCCATCTACTACGCCTCCTCCCTCGCGCAGCGGTGCATGAAGCTGTACCAGACCTTCGTCAGCGCCATGAACGACCGCGTCAAGCAGCAGCACATGAGCCACCACAACCCCTTCGTCTTCAAGTACATCCGGCCGATGATCGACACCCGCGGCTTCGAGGACAGCGGGCCCTGCGTCGTGCTCGCCTCCCCTGGCATGCTGCAGTCGGGCCTTTCGCTGGAGCTGTTCGAGCGGTGGTGCGGCGACCGCCGCAACGGCGTCATCATGGCCGGCTACTGCGTGGATGGCACCATCGCCAAGGACGTGCTTGCCCGCCCACGGGAGGTTGTGAAGCCGGACGGGAAGGTGCTGCCGCTGCGCATGGGCACCATCTCCGCCGTCTCCTTCTCCGCCCACTCGGACGGCCGCCAGACGCGCAACTTCATTGCGGACCTGGCCAAGGTGCAGCACACCGTCCTCGTCCACGGCAACCCCGGCGCGATGGAGCAGCTCAAGAATAAGCTGCAGCAGGACTTCAAGGACCGCGACATGCGTGTCTTCACGACCAAGAACCAGGAGAGCATCCGCATCCCCTTCGCGATGGAGCGGACGGCGAAGGTGATGGGCCGCCTCGCCAACCTCAAGAACCGCCCCGCGCGGCCGGGCGACTTTGTTTCCGGCGTCATGCTCGTGTCAGGCCAGCACTCCTACAACATTGTCCACCCCGACGATGTCCCCGTCTTCACCGACCTGAACGTCTCCCGCATCCAGCAGACGATGGTGCTTCCGCTGCCGCGCTACAAGACGCCGCTGGAGGTGCTGGAGGTGCTCCAGCGGTACTTCGCGAGTAGCCGCATGTTCGGCGACATTGAGCCGCGCACCGCCCCGGCGGCCGCGAACCCCGACAGCGACCTGCGCAATCCCGACGCCGCCGCCGCCGGCCAGCCCGGTGAGGAGGAGGCCGAGGACCCTGACACAACCCGCATCCACGTCTCGCGCGACGTCGCCGTCTACGTCCGCAAGTCGGCGCAGTCGCAGACGACGCTGACCATCACGTGGTTCGCCTCGCACCACAGCGACCTCCTCGCCGATGTCACGTGCATCGCCCTCGCGAAGCTCGCCGAGGACCCGAACGACGCGCAGGCGCGCGGGGAGGAGGCGCTGCTGCCGGTCGACGTCTGCGGGCAGGACAAGCTGTTCCGCGTCAAGTGCTTCCACCAGATGCTCTCCCAGTTCTACCCCAACATCACGACGAACCTCGTCACCGGCAACAGCTCCATCGAGCTCGACGACGGCCAGGTCGCGAACATCATCGACTGCATCGAGATTGACCTCCAGGAGGGCGGCGGCACCGCGGCGGTGACGGCCGGCACGGCGAAGAAGGGGGCCGCCGACTATGACTCCCCCGAGGTCAACAAGCTCAAGTCTCTCCTCAAGCGCATCTACCTTACCCTCTTCCCCATCCCAGTTGACAGCGGGTGGTGCGACTGCGGCATGATCCACGGCGATGAGCCCGTCCCCGAGTAGCCAGCACCTCAGTGAGGAGGGGGGGGGGGGCGGTCGTTGCGCAGCACGCAGCGCTGTTGGCTGTGTGTGTGTGTGTGTGCTTATTTACCCATCCCGGAACTTTTTATTTCCCTATGTGTTTCTGTGTTTGTGTGTTTGCGCATGCGCATTGTCGCTGCTAATCCATCTCACATTCACAGCGGTTGTCAACTCGCTGTAGCGAAGAATAAACAGAGAACAAAAAGAATGGCTGCGGCAACGATAGAAATTCCTTCTAACTGGAGTCTGCATCAATGGGTGGCTAGCTCTCACCTAGACGGCGGCCTTCAAGCGCGGCTCAAGCTGCTACTTGAGTCAAGTGGTGCGATACGAATCCGTCTACTACTTATTCCTGTACATGCAGTCGTCTTTCATGTGCCATGTACTTTCGTTAGATGACCCATCTGTCTGCGTGTCTCTCCTTCTCTCTCCATCTCTCTCACACTCACATCCCCCACCGTTTCATTCATTAGCCCTCCGTTTATTCCCCTCGCTGATACTGCTGCTGTCTTTTCCACACCAGAAGCCGTGTGGCCCCGCACAGAGACGTCATCGTCTCTAGTATCCGCTCGTTGGACACACCTCTGCACTCCCCCACCCCCTCGATACACAGAATCAGTTGTTCCGCAGCGCACATACGTCGATGCAGACCCCACTCGCCCGCATGGCAGATGGAATGGGCGACGGCTTCGCCTCGTCGAGTAGCGTCAGTGGAGTTATCAACGCTGCGAGCGGCGTTGGCAGCGGAATGACGCCCCTGCGACAGCGACCAACACCGCGGCGCCGGCACTCCGCGTCGTCGTGTGCCAGCCGCGCGGCGATGGCGTCAGCGGTTGCTGCTGCTCCGCAAGTCCCTCGCCGCCACGCCTCCGTCGGTGCCGCGCCACCGCCGCTGCCCCCACTGCACCCCCGCGGCGTCAACAGCCTTCCCGCCAGTGCCCCTGCGTTGGTGGCAGAGTGCGCCGCTGACCGCAGCGGCGCCGACGCCCACATTGCCAGCCCAGGAAATAACACCGAACCTCGGACGAGCGGTTCGGGCCGCAGTGGCGCTCTGAAGCCGCCGCGCGCTGGGGCGGATGATTGCGTTGACTACCCCCCGCGCAGTGGCATTTACCACACGGGCGATAGAACAACCATTTCACCGCACCCACAACAACAACAGCGGCAGCGCACGCAGTCTCCCACTACACCACCCTGCGTTCCGGCGCTCAACGCTGCCACGGGCACCGCTGCACCGCCGGCGATAATGACGCCGGTGGTGCTGTCGGGCAGCGGCACCGCATCGTCACCGGTGGCCGTCACGCCCTCCTCCTCCGGCGGCTCCCTCGGCGGCGGCGGCGGCGGGGGAGAGGAGCGCAGCAGCCGCGCCGGCCCAACTCCTGAGACGCCGCGCACCGGTTTCTCGCCGCGGCCGGCGACGCCATCGCCAATGAAGCCGCCGCCCGCGCGTCCTTTCGACCGCAATAAACGGCAGCAGCAGCGGCAGGGGGTGGGGGGCCAACGGACGGAGTCCGCCCCGCGTCGGTGGCAGGAGCGGTCAGCGCCGCAGGCGGCGAGCACCGCAGCGGGCACCGCCCCGTGGAAACGCTTCCCCGGTGCGCGCGACCTCGACAGCGACGACGAGCGCGTCACGCTGTCGACGAAGCTCCTCATCGGTGCCGGCATCGCGACTGTCGTCCTCTCAGCGCTGCTTCTCAGCTGCGCCTTCCGCAGCGGCGGCGGCAGCGGCGCAGCGACGCCTACGCCAACCAACAACATCACCAGCAACAGTAGCAGTCACGCCAGCCACAGCCTCTTAGCTCAACCGCCGCAACAGCCTTCCGTCAGAAGAGCAGCAGGTCGAGTCATCGCAGGCGCCCACCTCGAGGCCATCCGTTCCTCAGTGATTACGAAGCTGCGGAGTTTGAACTTTGGCAGCGCAGTCCCTGTCATCGGCGTGGGTAGTGCTGGCGGGGACGTGTCGTAAATGCACGCCACATCTTTTCTGTTGCTGACGCCCCCCCCCTCACCTTCTCTTCCTCACCACAGACACGCCAGAGGGCCGTGCTTTCTACCACCACCCCCTGCGTGCACTTCTCTCCAGTCCCCCAGTGTGTCAGGACACATCTGGTAATGGCTTCAGTTTTCTCTCTTCTCTTCCTCCCCTCCCCTCCCCCCGTCTATCTCTGTCTACCAACACGCACATACTCCCTGACAAAATATTTTCTAGTTTATCAGTACGCTCCAGGCTTTTATTTTCTATTCGGTGTCTGTTGGCACTAGGCGTGATGCTGGTCACCCTCTTTCTCCTCTCTACCCCACGCAGACGTACAAGCTCACAACAACAGGTTCGCTGGAATAGAGGAGCGGCGAAAGCGGGGGACACACTGCAATTAGAGTCCTCCCTTTCCACCGTCTTCACATTGTTCCTTATAATCGCGCCGCACATTATCATTCGACCCACCAGCTTTGGCTTCCCCTCCCTCTCCCTCTCCCCCCCCCCCCATTTCTTTTCTCAGCACTCAACACAGACACACGCACACGTCTGCGTTGTTTTTTTTGTTCTTAACTTCTAGCTTCCCTGTCGACCATCTCATCCCCCTTCCCAGGATCACACACACAAACATACACACACGTTGTTGCGAATGGATTGCTTTTTTTTCTCTCTCTTAACACATACTGGTTTTAACACTTTGTTTTCCTCTCCCTCCAAATTCATGCTGGTGCGCATCGTAGTCCTCACCTCGGTATACCCACGCAGCCAATTAACACCGAACGAAATGTTCACAAAAGATATATACATGCAAAACTCATTGAACCTTCTGACTGCGCTTCTTTCACCCCTGTCACCTTGTACACATATCCCTATCCCCATCCCGCTTTCCAAAGCGACCAAAAAAAAAAGAAATTATATTATGAGTATATAGCTCAGTCTCCTATCAACGTTGTGTGTGCATTAACAACTGTCAAGCCATACCGAGGAGGTTCTGGGCCGCTCTCCACTGGCACAGAGGCAGAAGCACCCGTCCCTGTTCCTCGGGTCAGTACACCCCGTAAACGACCAGCTGCTACACGCGCAATGGAAAAGATACACGCAGAAACACAAACAAATGACGAACTTCACACTGTTACTTTCTTTTCTTCGCACACACCAACGGAACAACCCCTCACACATAAATGCATACGTGACGAAAGGAGAATAAGAGAACAACACGCCCCCGTTATCATATATTTATACACGCACACACAGACACGTACATCATAGCAGGAAAGGTCTTAAATCCCCCCTGACATATTTCTGTGTGGTTGCTGTCTTGTTTTGGTTTTCAGTTTAGAGTCTCGATTTCTTCTGTCTTTTCGTTGTTAACTTCTTTACCCCAATATATAATTCACACATACACAACCTTGTGTTCTTCTTCTGTTTTCTCTTTCTTAATTGTTTACGGTCGAAGTGCAACTTAGACTTCTATAAACGTGGGAGAGAAAAGTTCATTCGAGGGACGGCATTACACGCGCGTACCTGCACTTGACTCTCTCTCTCCTTGTAGTACAACACACACCCCACACAGGTCGTCTTTCTCCCTCACCTTCCCT
>AUXJ01002418.1:0-28253 GCA_000482205.1 Herpetomonas muscarum
GAGGGGGGGGGGGGGAGGAGAGAGAGAGAGAGAAAGGGGAAGACAGGCAAGTTCTACTGTGGTTTTCTCCGCACGACAGTACCGTGGTATCGAACGTCGCCTAACATGACAGCTGGGAGAATGTACTGCAACTCCTCCACAGGGCGATCAAGGTATTTGAAAAGCAAGCACAACATTGACGTGAGTGTTTCCCCCTCCAGCGGAAATACTTCCATCAACCGCTGCTGCCGCTCCCGCTGCTGTTCCTGCAGCTCCTGCTGCCTCCGCGGTTGTGTACTGGCGCGGTCCTCGTCCGTCGGCGCAAGGGCATCCATTTTCCTACAGAAACGAACCGTACACGCGCGCACCGCCTGGGCCAGGCACGCGACAAGGGAGTCTGTGATGTTGCGGTGGAATTGGCGTAGCAACAGAGCAAGTCCACTCAGAAAGGGAGCCGGGTCTACAACGTCCTGCACACGTGCCGGGGTGCAAGCGGAGAAGCGCTCATCATAGAAGATGCAGGAGCTGTTGCGGATGGCCAGCGAGGAAAGGTATAACGCCAGAAACGGCGTTGGCGGCTGCTCCACTGCGCTGGAAAAGAGTTGCCGCAACACGTCAATGATACCCACAGCTTCCAGAAAAGGGGTAAGGTCGTTTGCGACGAGGAGGAGCCGCACGCCCTCAGCCTCGTTCTGTGCGGCCGGTGTGGAATCGGCGCCGCGCCGCGATTTACTTCTAGGCGGCTCGGTTTGGGGAGTACCTGGGTCAGGGAACACAAGCTCTGCCAGCACCGCGTCGTTGGCGGCCTTCAGCGCGGCGAATAGGGTGCCGCTGTCGAGCTTCGCCATGGAGCGGAGTTCATTCTCGAGCATCCTCCTCATGAGCTGAATACGGCCGATGCGGACGAACATGGTTGTCACGACCGCGAAAGAGGGATCAAAAAGACCACCCAGGCGTTCGAGCGCTCCAAGAATGCGGTCCGGCATGTCTGTCCCTCCACCTGAGATGGGAATGGTCGACGAAGACAGCGTCGCAGCGACTTGCCGAAGTACGGTGCGAGCACTCTCTGGTCCTGACGCCGTTCCATCCACCGCGTGCCGAATCATCACCAAGGCGGCTTGGAGGTCCTTTGCTAGCATGAAGCACATCAGCCGATCCAGTGCCTGCAGGCCCGCCGGACCCAGTGCGGAGCCGATACTCGAAAACGTGCGCAACCCCACCACCTCCGTTAGAGTGCTGCGCGAATACCACGCTCCCGCGGAAGAAATGTAGGTGGATGTTTTTGGATCAGTCAGAGACAACAGGTGTTGCAGGAGGTTGCCGAGGAAGCCGTAGGCATGTTTGCTGCTGTCCGCTGCACTGGGCCGAACGACAGGGGCAAAGGCTGGGACTGGGCCTCCCTGCTGTGCGGTGGCAGCAGGACGTGGTGACTGCTGTGTCGGAGGTGAAAGCGGTATTTCCGTCGAAATGAACGGAATCGGGGTGCTCTCGGATTGATGCGCTGAACTCCACGAGTAGATTTTCCTCTGCACAAACGCATTTGCCTCCATGTCAACGTTAAAGTTGACAATGCGGGCGAACTCCTCAATCCAGATGCGGAGTCCGTGGACGTTGAGGTAATCCTGAATGTACTCAAAAGAGGTCCGGATGCTTCGGAGACGTTGACCCAGCCTGTGCAGCTCGTCCTCCAAATGCGCGGAAGTAGACGCCTTTTTGCGTCGATCGTATTGAATGCCAACATGCAGCTCCCGCGCAACCTGGTCGACCAGCTCTCTCCGCACACCGTCTTCCAGCAACTGGTGCGAATCGAGGTCGATCACACCAATGCGCATGCTCTCCATCGCCAGTACGCCGCTGGCGTAACGGGCAATGTCCGCTGTGTAGGTAGAGAGTCGCTCCCGTACGGGAAGCTGGCTGATCTCGCGCATGTCCTGCCGGGAGATCTTACTCGGACATGCGTTGAACACGTCGTCGACGATGAGAAGTTGCATGACCTTCCGAAGCGTCTCGAATATCGCGGTTGGAATGACGTGGAGGACGCGGCGCACAAATCCGACGAGACTGCCGGAGTAGTACATCGACGTAGCTCGCAGCGCCGCTAGGAGACGCGGGTCCGACATGCCACCACCGCTACCACCGCCACCTGACCGAACGCAGAACGTGCAAGCCTGCTGCGTCCTACCGCAAGGAACCTCGACGAGCGAAGATAACTTCACGAACACCGCCCGCATCTGCACCGACTCCGCAGGCTTGGCTCGAATCTTCTCTTGGATTTCCTTCACAAAGACACCCTGCACGGAGAGCAGCTCCCATGCGTAGGAGAAATCAGACACCACTGCCAGAATGACGAGGACTCGGTGCTCAATGTTCACGTACCGCAGCATTCGCTTTAACAGGTCCTCCGTCTCCGTCACGTACTGCAGGACCTGAAGATTGGTGCTGACTTGACTGAACTCCCGCACATTTTCCAGGGCCTTCAGCAGTCTCTGTAGACGACGCCGCGCGTCTGCTGCTGGGGGCTCCTCCTCCTGTCCCGGAGCGGCGGGAGTTTGCCTCGTTCTGGCGTCACCCTTCTCCCCCGAATCGGCGTCGCGTGCCTTGTAGTATTGTAGATCCGCGATACGCTTCGCAACGGAGTCAAACCACTGTGACAGTTGGTCATCGGCGTTATCCTTGGAGAGCACCGCATCACCAGCAAAGTAGGAAGACAGCTTCTGAACCTTGTCCACTGCCGACGCCCGCGCCCGCTTCCACTTCTTTTTCTTCTCCCGGAGTAGCTGGGCGAACATGGTGCGAAGCTCGTACTCGATTTGCGCCGTCTTGAGCAGCAGGGCAATAATCGCGTCGTCTGAGATGCCTTGCCGGGCGGTGTATTTGCGTCTGTTTTGCGCCTCTTGTTCAGCGGGAGACGCGGCGGGGTGCCCGAACAGAGCGATACAGGCGTGCCGCGGCGTGCCATGAAGGATTGCCCAGCGCAGGGAGGAGTTCGCCTCACGCAACAGCGGGAGTAGGTGAGAGAAGACGCGGTCGAGGGCGTAGCCCTCTGTCAGGAGTCCGTCGCGGAGCTCGCTAGACAGGGTATCACTGGACGCTTTCATTGCCGCGCGAATACGTTGTTGGTGGTAGGCGACGTTATCTGGAGCCGTGGTTCGCGCGATGGCCTGTTTGGCAGCGGGAAAGGACGCCCAGGCGACCGTGAGGTCCGCTGTGAACCCAAGGTAGTAGTTGACCACCCAGCTGTCGTAGAAGTGCTTGCTCACAATCTCGTTCATGATGGGCACTTCCTCTGACAGCACATTGGGCAGAAAAAACAGGAGAATGTACAGCAGCGCACCCTGCGACGCCATCGCAACTCCCCTGTGTTCGGGCAGGGGGTAGTGGAGGGCCATGCTGTAAATGTCGTCGGAGCGGAGGCGGTCAACCAGCTTCCGAACGACAGAGGTGCGGACAGGCACACGAGCAAAGTAGGCTGCGGGGTACCCGACGCTCGACGTCGTCGGCGGGCCCTCACCCCGGCCGCCGTGGCCCGCTGTCGTTGCCATCGCCGTGGGAGAAGCGGCAGAAGAATCAGCGCCCATCGTCTTTAGTGCGCTGACCTGGTGACCCGTAGACCGGCACAGCTGCGTTACCTCGACAACGTGCCTTTCACCAGCTCCGCGGTAGCGAATGTAGCTGACGATGAGCCGCTCCCTCGTCTTCCCCCCAATCCTCTCATCCAGCAGGAGCAGCATGACGCCGTAGAGATGGTGCAACTCACACAGTAGCTGGACTCCTTCCAAGCTGCTGCCACCGGCGATGCCGCTTATGGACTGACCAATGTACAGCCCCTGATCGATTTCATCGATGAAGCGGTTCAGCTCGACAACGTACACGTAGATGGAACGGAAAAGTTTGAAGAAGCGATCCAGAAGGTCCACGTGCGTTTGCCAAAACTCTTCATCAAGGCGCGACAGCTCGGGTGAGTCCTCAATAACCTTATCAACGACCTCCCTCTGCCGAAAGTACACAAAGTCCATGATAATGGGCTCATACTCTGTGCGGTCGGGGTGCGTGAACGCGTCGGGGATGTGCTCCGACAGTCGAAGGAGCTCTGCGACAATCGTGCTCCCTCTGGCTGCCAGCCTCAGGGCATTTTTGCCACACTCATCCATCAGAAAATCATTGGCGGGGCTTCGACCAGTACTGCTCTTGCTGCTGTAACGGTGATGGCCCTCTGCCATGGATTGTAGAGCTTGATGGTTCGTCCGCTTCACACCGCCGCCGCTGGCACTACTATCATCGTCATCCCACAAGTGGTACATGAACCTGGGGGTTTAAACGGCGCCGTAGTTCGATATGTGTTCGAGTGTGTGTGTGTGTTTGTGGCTGAGTGTGTGTGCGTGTTCGGGTTTCGCGCCTTTGTCTTGCTAGGACTACGTGTTACGAGAGGGCGCAGGGAAGGGGGAGGGGGTCAGTGGACTAGAGCGCGGGCAGACAGACCAGCGTGGAGAAGCAGATAGGAATAAGAGTTACACTTGCATACTCCGAGCAGTTGTACACTTGGTAATAACTCAACAAACATATTAATATCGTTTTACTTTTCACAAACTACATGGTCGTGAAGCGAAGCAGGTGCAATCGCACATACGCACGGCCCTAATGCAGGGGTAGCTAATAGCACAGTCATATATATTTTAAGGGTTCCATTGCGTTCACGAAGTGCCGACTTGGGAACTCATCTCTCCATCGGCGTACGAGTCATTATACCAGCTGCTTTGGCTGCTGTGTTTGTCGCAAGGGGGATTCTTGTCGCCTTCGTCCCAGTTGTCGTCCGAGGGGGGCGCCTCAGAGAGGAAGTACTCCTCGTCTGCTGCGTCATCGCGCCGACGCCCGAAGCGAGTTTCCAAGAGGGACTGTAACACCCCCCAGTGATGCGAGAAACTACCACCCCCCTCAGTTTCGTCCCCGCCAACCGCACCTGGGGGGCTAGTCGCTGCGTCATCATCATCGCTCTTGTCGTCGTCAGGTAAGTCGCCATGATGCTGTCTGAGGGTCTTGCACAACGCAATTTGCTTCTCTTTCCAAGCCGCCAACGCCACAAAGTCCTCGGAGAGGTTGGGTAGGTTACTGGGCATCGCTGGTGACGCTGGATGGGCAGTGGAGGGGAGCGCAGCGGTACTGGTGCTTGCATCCCGTAACCCCGAGGACGGTTTCCCCTTCCCATCGTTCTCCGTGGGTGATCTTGTCGCATCTTCCTCGGGCATGCGGGGCTGAGGTGGAAGGGTGAGTGTGTCATCGGCTGCTGGCTGCACCACTTGGGTCTCCGTCTCCTTGGCATCGCCACTGGCAAACCCAGCTGTCGGTACCTCTTCCTGCGGTCCGGCCGGTGTCTGGGGGTGCACACCCGTTGTGGAACGAAGAAGATCCTTTTCCGCCACGAGAATGCGTCGACCGCTCAGACTGGAGGAGTGTGCAGCCTTTTTCGCTGCCTTCAGCCGCAATAGAACCTCCCCAGAAGGCCGCCTCAGCGCGGATGGCTCATCGTCGTCTTCCCAGTAGCCCTCTCCACCACGGGCAGAATGCGACGAGAGCGACGACACATCGGGATCGTAGAGCTGCGTGAAGGTTGGGATAGCCACTCCATCCCTATCAAGGTGACCACCAACCTCACCGCGTCCTGTGGCAGCCGCCTCTCCCTCTACAGACTGCAGCCTGCTCATATCCTTAGCCTCGGACGTGCGGTGGCGTAGAGTCCGCAGCGCGCGCTTGCGCCGGTGCTGTGTCGCGGCAATGTCGTCCTCCAGCGCCTGCAACTCCTTCTCTCCGACCGATGCATCATCGTTGTTGTCGCTGTCATTGGACGACAGAAGATGACCATACTTGGCCTCCATGAGAGTGAGGGAGTCCGAAGGGCTTGGCTCTGAGTCAGCATACGAGGTGGGCTGCTCGTCTGACGTAACTGACGCTGATCTCGCTGACGACACCTGCGACGAAGATGCTGATGCGCCGCTGTGGACTGACGCGACGGCTGATGCGACAGAAGAGGGTGCCTTCTCCTGTTGGGATTTTTTGTTTTGCGTTGGAGTCCCTACATCCTCGTCTGCGATATCATCAATCTCCTCCATCACACTGGAGAGGTCTGAAGCAGCTGCGTCCGCCAATTTGGCGATCAGCCTCTGTTCTGCCCCTAGGGCCGCGCCAGATTCACCATGGCGCGAGAAGACATGCTCGACACCGTGCTCGTCTATCGCACGCTCCACCGCCTCCTCCAACTCCCGCATCGCAGCCTCGTCTTCCTCGACAACACCGCCATCGTCAACAGTGTCCGCTTCGAAAGAGTCAGAGTAGAGCAGGGAAGATCCCTCCTCCTCAATAGCGGCATCGCTTTCGTCCTTTATATAGTCGTCGCTATAGTCCTCCTCCAACTCCTCCTCCGAGATGGTTGAGAAAGCCCCACTGTCGCTGAACAGCGCACTGTCTTCGCCAATCTCCTCTGCGACACTGCTGCCATTTCTCTCTGAGAACGCGTCACTGCTGTACAGATCCTCGACAATCCCACTGTCGCTCTGGATGACACCGTCGCTGTCAAGAGCGCTGTCTAGGTCTTCAACAACGTCCGAAAGTGAACTGATGATGGAGTCGCTGTGCCGGCGACGCGAGCGCCTCTTCTTGCCCCGGCTGCTCTTGCCCTTGCTACCCACCTCACCACGCGTTGGCTTCGCTTTTTCTGCCAGGACAGAGCGCCGCCTTTCGAGCAGGGCCTTCGCATTTGGTACCACTTCCTCCAGCAGCGCCTCCTCATCCTCCGTCAGCGCACGGTGGGCCTTTGCCAGAGCGTGGGCGCGCCGCAGGAGCTCACCCTTCACGCGCCGTGCCTTTCGTTCAAGGTCAAGGTCCGCGAGGTGCTGCTGCAGATGCTCGTTCACTTTACGCAGCTTGCGAATGCGCCGGAACTCCCTCTCCGTCCCACTGGACACTCCGGGAGGTGCTGGAGACTGCGCTGACGGATCGGACTCTCCAGAGAGGACAGCGACCAGCTTGTTCGCACTCTGACAGGCCCTTTGGAATTCTGACAGTGCCTGTGCAGCTGTGGTGGCCACAGTAGGGTCGACGTGCTGCGTCCCGCTGCGCCTGTTGTGCCGACGGTCCTTTCGCCCATGACGGCCGTGGCTGTGATCAAGGGAATCCGTGAAGCTGTCACCTGCAACGGACGCTGTCCTAACCGATGACAGATCACTGCCGACCCCTGCCGACGCGCCGCTGCTGACGGCGTCTGTCACAATGCTGTGCACACGTGAACCCCTTGAGGCAGTGGAGACATCTGAGTCCTTTTCAGTGTGGATACCCGAGCTTCCATGACGGGTACTTTCCTCTCCGATCGACGACGCCTCATCGATGGGCACCGATCCTGCCTCATCACTGATGCTGTCCGTTGCGTTTTCGACAAAGTCGTCGCTGTAGATGTCACTTCCCCCCTCCCCGTCAGAGACGAAGGCAGCTTGCGTTTCTTCCACTTCAGGAAGCATGCCGCTTTCACCCGACTGGTCCTTGTCCTGTCGTGACGTTTCGGCCCGTGAAGCGTCATTTGTAGGCCCGTGGCGACGAACCCAGCGGATCTGAACGTACGGCTGCGGGACCTCGTTGGTAAGATTCACGGATGGGACGGTTGGTTTATTCAGGCGACGCCTTGAAGTTTCCGGCTGTGCTGACGACCCTTGCAAAAGTGGTGGTGGCGGGATGCGACTGGCGCGCGGCTTGGAGAAGGCTTCAAGAATGTCCCGCAGCGGACTAGCAGGCGACGCTGTTGTGGGCGACGGCGCTGGTGGCGGTGCTGACAGTGGAGAGAATAGCGACTGGGTGACGGACCCTGTAGTGACGCCATGTCCTTGCGGGGGGTGCTGCTGTTGCACACCAAAAGCAGGAATACCAAGTGGGCTATAATCAGTGTAAACGGTCTGCGGCATCGGTGACACGGAGGCGGCCTCACCTGCCTTTGCGAACAGGTCATCCTGACGGAGCCGGAGTAAAGAGAGGGCTTGCGTAACCTTCTCCTCAGACTTGAGTAGCTGCGCCTGTCTCTGAACGGTGTCCACGTCGCGGAGGGCGGCGTTAATGCCTCGGTGCACTTGCATTTGTTCACGAAAGCGGCGCTCCGTCTCGCGTAGCCGTTGGCGAAAGTGGAGGTGGTCGTTCTTGGGAGAGGCACTGTACTCGTCAAGGTGGTCGGTACTCACTTCCGGACTGGATTCTCCCGCATGTATTCTTGTTGCTTGGACACCAGCATCTGGACCATCCTTCGGCGAGGAGGAGGTAAACATGTCACTGTGCTCAGATGCCATGCGAACGGGTTCATGTCGTACTGGCTCTGAGAGGAATGGCGTCTCCCCCCTGCAAGAGTGACGTTCAAGGCGGCTCGGCGTATCGTGTTCGAGAAAGGACCACCCTGTTACACCGTCCTGCCATTCACGGGATGCGGTCTTGGGTGTGAAAGCTGTACCAACTGTCGTAGACGTTGCACGTCGTCGATGGGCCCCTGTCAAAAGTGAAAGAATCGGTGTATTCGCCTCCTTGGTCGCGGTTGGCTGCGCATACGGTGACTGTGAAGCGAAATCGCGTCCGCCCAACATTGTCACAGCAAGGAATTACCTTTACTTTACGGGGTAATGGAACACTGGGGAATCAGATAAATAAGGTAGTGCCCTTTGAAGGTGTACACACCCAATGTATATGTATATTGGTGTCTATATATATATATGTATATAGATAAACAGATATTGGTAGTATTGTTCAAGCGTTGATTGTGTCAACTATTCCATGAAGGGTTTACTATTTATCGAATCTATGGACTGGTGGATCTATCAGGCACGTATTTCGTTTTTTGTATAGTACGTGCTGGTCGATGGAAGAAACTCTACGAAGTAGGAATATGGCCCCCCCCTGCGCACTATTTTGGTTGTGCGCACGCAGAGTGGGATGGGTATTCTATACTTTCAGCCTTGTATACCCAGAAGTAAGTGAGAAACATTGTCAACAGGGAAGAGGTAGAAAGTGCTGGCTACGAAAATACAGGATCTGCGTTTTTCAAAAGAAAAACTCTGAGCCATCCAAGGAGATGACTATGATATATATACATACACCACGGAGGCTACACAGTATCTTAGTGCACTGTTGAACAAGCACAAATTACCACTATTCAGCATGGGTGTAAATATGAATGTCGGTCATGGGCTTTTTGCTTGCTGTCACTGTTCCCGGGAATTTTTAACTTCAAAAGCGGTTGTTTGAGGGGCGGATGCCCGCTGAAATTTTTGAAATTGATTGTGAACTGTTTTATTGATGAAAGGTTGTCATACATCGTGCAAGTAGGTGATCGGAGGTGCAAAGTGGGCCGCAGACAACGGGTGGTGGCCCGCCGTTAGTAGGTCGAAATGCGGTTGGTCATTGCAGCGTCCTCAATGAGTCGACACACAGCCACAGCACCCATTTGACGGCTCTGTTCCGCAGGTGTAAGTCGCTGAACGGCGCCGCCGCTGATGGGGTTCACGAACGGTGCGCTGGCCCAAACGTCAGCGCCACGTGAGAGCAAGTAACGCACCACCGGTGCGTTACCATCGCTGCTACAGACGAGGTGCAACGGGGTTTGCCCCCGGGACGTCCGCTCGTTCACGTTCACCGTCCCGTGCGCATTCATGACGAGCAGCGTATCCTTTACCTTGTGCAGCAGAGCGTCGGCGCGGTTCAGGACGGCAAGGTGGAACGGCGTGTAGCCATCAACATTGTACACGTGTGTGGAGGCGCCGGCGAGCAACAATGCGCGGATGAGGGGCACAGCAGGTCGAGCAGAAGCACACGCAAGGTGCAAGGCGGTATTTCCTGTCGCAGAGTCGACACGGCTGACAAGATCGGCGCGAAGGTTTATCAGGGCCTCGACCACCTCCAGCGACACCCCTCGCGGGCTGGAGCACGCAATGTGGAGCAGGTTCGCACCCTTCCGCACAAGGTACGGTTTTGTGCGAAGCAGGTGTAGCGCCACGTCTCTGTCTCCCTGGTCCAGTGCCTCCGACATCATCTGTAACTCCACCTCCCAGAGAGGCACAACCGCCTGGGGCGCTGGCTGCTCCGGCACTTGGCTGCCCCCAGTCATGCTCGTGGCGGCACTGTTGCTCAGCTCTTGACGGGCATCATACCTTCCGGCGGGTAGGAGCGCTAACGCGCGCTGGTCGTCCTCGGTGCCCATCTGGTGGAACGGATGAGAGCGGAAGGACGGCGCACCGCCCCTCGGGTGTTGCTGCTGCTGGAGGGAGTAGTCCAGGACGCCACTAGGAATCCTGCTCGGCATGGTCCCTGACACTACTTTAATGTCGTCGTCAGTGAAATGAAGCGCCGGCGGGGAAGAGGTGTCTACGGGATGCCGCGGGTGCGGCCGCTGCTGGTCGTGTGGGGGCGGTGAGGAACGGGACCGGGGGTTGTAGCGGTTCACCTCGGGCTCGGCTGCATGGTAGGTTTCCACCCATTCAGTGCGGTGGTACGCGTCCGAGTAGGCACGCGGCACCGACGGTGGTGAGGCTTCGTGCTGGTTGTCACGACCACCACTACCACGCTGCTGTTCCCCTTCCTGGTGCTGCGGGTGGGAAGAGGCAAACAATGGCTGAGATACAGATGATACTCCTCCGTTGCCGGCGGGAGATGCAGAAGACAGCTGCGTCGGGGACTGGCGGTGAACCTCGCCGTCCAAGTCCTGTACGCCACGGCGCGGGGTTGTCACGCCGCCGTCGGCACCAATGACTGGTCGAGGAGCAGCACCATCGCGGTTGGATGAAAAAAACTTGCGAAACCGATTCCCAGGATCTCCAACAACCGATGGACCCGTCGTCGCGGCGCTCAGCTGCGGGGCCACATTGCTCATCGTCACGACCGGGGGTGGTGCCGACAGTGGTGTGGAGCTGTCATCGGCGCGATAGGCGTCACGTGCAGAAACAGGCACGGCAGCGTCGCGGGAGGTGGACGACCATGCTCCAGGGCTCCCTGTGCGGATTATCGGCACCCGGGACGAGGAAAAAGAGGGTCGGTCCCTTGCGGTGTGGCCCCCTGTGAGGTACGCCGGACGACCTCCCCCGCCCGCCGATGCGGGGCGCTTTGGTGTCCCGACGGGGGTGTTATCGGCTGTCGCCACCGCAGCCCTTATGGAGGCGATCGATGTCGAAGATTTCCATTTGTGCGCCCTCAGAAGCTCCCTCGAGTCGTTGCGGGTGCCGCCACTGCCACCATTCGCGTACGGATGAGGACTCACGTCCGTGTACGGGCGCCCAGCAAGAGACGAAGTGAAGAAGCGTCTCCAATTCTTGCTGCCTCCTTCACGACTGCTCCTCGCAACACTCCGCTCTGTTACAACCCGCGACGTTTCTGCTGTTCTGCTCGCGCTAGTGGGGCTGTCGGCGGACGGGCGACGTGCCATCGCGCCATCAGTGGCCCCGTGCCCTGCGTCAGCGACCCTGTCCGGCCTGTTACTGCGCGGCGGGGTTGGAGCCACCACCGTTGGGGCTTCAGCATTCCCAGTGGTAGTGTGGAGAGTCGGCACCCCTCGCAACACAGCCGCTTCTCCGTTTTTCGAGGACAACGGACGGTCGGACAGCGAACCGTCGACGGGGGTGCCACATCCACTCCTGCGTGATTCCCCGCTGCGCCTTGCGCTCGCTCGTAACTGGTCTTCCAGCATCGTCAGCGCGCGCTCGCGTTCGGCGATCTGGTTTTGCGTGCGCAGTGTCTCCTGCTGCGCGCGCGCCTGCCTTTCCCGACTCTCCTGCAGCTGCGACTCGCTCTCCGCAAGTAGCGTTTCCAGGTCGTTCTCCGCCTCTGCCAATGCGTTGAGACCCTCCATGACAGCTTGCTGTTCGCCGCTGACCTGATGCTTCACCTTTCTGTATGCCTCGACACCCGATGCCATGCTAGCGTTAATTTCCACCAGCCGCACCTCGTATGCCTTCATCTGCGTCGCGATCTGCCACTCCAGCTCGTGCATCTTGTCTAGGAGCTCACCTCTGGAGTCAGTGGTTGTCGCAGACTTACCACCGCCACTGCGACGACCCGATAGGTGCGCGGCCTGTGTGAGGCCATTCCCGCTGCTTTGTCTCTCCATCGCAATAGAGGCATCGATGGCCCGAAGGGCCTCCTCAGCCATCTGGGCCCGCTCCTCCTGCGCCTCGTACAGGGCCAGAGTGTTGTGATACGCAGCAGATACGGCGTCATTCGACAGGACGGACCTGCGTGGGAATGGCGATGGTGACGACTCCGGGCGTGCGGTTGGTGCATCTGGAGGTAAGGGAGTCTGTATTTCGCTCGACGGGGAGGCCATCTTCTCCGGCGTCACGTCGGCGCCACTGCCGTTGGATAGGAAGGATTCCTTGGCAGCCTGAAGGGCAGCACTGGTGGGCAGTTTACGTGGGGAACTTGGATTCAGTAACGGTGGCGGTGGGGCCGGCGCAGCAGCGGTGTCGCTTTGCACCGGACTCGCCCCTGGTGGAGCAGCTGCGAAGATTCCACCATTTCCTACTACCGATGGTGCTTCTGCTACTGCAGCGTGGTCGCTGGCGTCGCCGCGAATCTCCGCAGCAAGCGGCGACGGCGGTGCAGTGCTTTTTACCATCCCACGCGGCTGCGGAGGTGAGGCTGAGGCGTGTGTGGACGTGCCGCTGGTCACCCCGTCGTGCATCTGTTTCCCATCCGGGGTAAAGAGTAGCTTCATGTCTTGCGTGGCCGTGCGCGCGGTCTGGTCAACGGCTGACAGGCTCTGTTCCTCTGCACTGTTGCCAATGGTAGGGTCGGTGTGGGTCTCCGCTGAGGTTTGTGCGCCATTTCGCTCCTTGGGTCCCCAATCTCTGCCAAACGGCTTCTCATCCGGGATAGCGGTGGCGTTGCGAGGGTCACGTACCCCATGTAGCAGCGTCGGTGAGGATGGGTCGCTGCTTCCGCACTGTTCATCTGAATGAGATGAGGACGACGATGAGGATGACGAAGACGACGGTGAGGAGGAGGACTGCGGTGGCGTACCAGACAGCATGGCCGATGCGTCTTTCGGCTGTTCTACGTCACCATTCATGATCGCACGGAGAGGGTTTTTGGGGGCAATATCTCGAATGTCACTCTCGTTGGTTTCCTTCTTGTCAGCGTTTAACGGCGCACCGGAAGCTTGGGATGTCACCACGCTCCTTTGCCGATCCACCTCTTCCTGGCCACAAGGCTCGTCACCGCGGGGAGCGCTAATGCCAAGGTTCATCGACAGGGAGTGGGACGCCCCTGCGGCCTCCAAGTAGTTCGGCGGCAGCGGCGTCGTGGGAACACCTCCGGTTGCTAATGGAGAGGTAGAGAAGGAAATAGCCTCTCCGGATAAGTGTGAACCGGCGGTTTGCATATCGCAAACGGCAATCGCCGAGACAGACTCACTTCCGCCCTGTCGGCTCCCTGTGTGTGACTCCTCCTTGCCGTAGAAATCCCCGTCGTACCTGTTGTTTACTTCCGCGTCCCGGTGGTCGTTCGGAGCCGCCTCTGAGTCCCCCGACGCATGGCTTGGTGTTACATCCACGTGGACTGAGCGGTCCTCGTCAGTGGACGCCTCTGCCTCGGCGGCGGGTTCTCTGGCAGCGGGGACGGTATTTTCCTGTGGTGGAAGTTGTGAGGGCTCGGCCGTCCCGGTCCCCTGCACAGCCTCCGCAGACGTACGGAGTTTTTCTTCTGGGTATGGGAGGTTTTCACGAAAAGTGGGGAGGTTTCGTAGTGTGAAGGTGCCGTGCAGCATCGAGTCTGGGTTGCCTGCTGCCTTGCTGCGATCCACAGGCAATGGCTTCACCACGCGTTCAAACGAAAGCACACTTTCCTTGGAGTCGCGAATAAATGGAGCAACCGGAACTTCAAATACCTGGATGGGAACGGCGTCCACAGGCAAATTCCCGCTGGCGTTGTCGCCATCCCCACCTTCGTCCTCCGCGGAAGGGCACTTGTACACTACCACAACAAGCTTCTGTCTGGCCAATCCCTCCCGTGTCGCACTCACCGTGACAGGGGGAAGAAAGATAATTCCCTCGTCCCCAGTGTTGGTCATTTCCACCGTTCCCTCCTCGTCGGCAGTGACCTCTGCCATGCTTTCCTTCACTTCACTCGTCACGACTCGGTTCGGCGCCAGCGACGTCAGCAGTGACGATGGAGTGTCTGGTGCCGAGGCGTGCAGGCGGTGCCGTACCGGCGTTTCCCTCGCTGTCACCGCGACAGCGCCGACTGCGGTGCCGCTGGTGAGGACGCTGACCTCACGACTAGCGCCTTCGCCTCCAGAACTCGGTCTCCTGGTAGTCTCTATAGTGTCTATATCTGGGGTGAGATAGTAGCGAAACAAGTAATAGTCCTCCTCCTCGTCATCATCGGCACCACCCGAGGACGGTGGGTTCGTCGCATTCGCTGCGGTGAGTGTCACAACACCGAACTCGACGTGACTAAACTCATTCATTGTGATCCGCGCCACTACACGACCACACCGAGCGGTGCCGCTAAGCCACGACGAATGCCCCGTTATCATGGAATGGTTGCGGGAGTCAAAGCTACCGTCGACGATGCTGCCCTCCTTGAGAGCTTCGTCGTAGTCGCTGCCGATGAGGTCGTGGTCCTTGTCATCGGAGCCCCTTAGATGTCGATCTCCTCGAAGCTTCACTGGGGACGGTTCCCTGCTCGCCTTTGGATTGATGTCAAACGAGTAAATATTCTTGGGATTGCCCTTCGCCTGTACAAGTTCAAGGAGGGTCGCTGTACCACTACACAGCACAGCGGAGACGGTCGGGCCTCCGCGCGGGGATTCGGTACAGGTACTGCTGGGCGATGTCTCCCGAACGTGCTCTTGCCCCTCTCCCCTGCCAGCTGTCGTGGATTGCGGGGCAAGAACGACAATCTGCACGGTTGCGTAGCGCACCCGCAACGTGCTCTGCAAAGCAGCCGGCGAGGAGCTGCGGATATTGTAGCTAAAAGGGACATTAGACTCAGCGATGGTGTAGTCCAAATCAGGCAGCAGACTCCTCCCACTGTCGTCGCGACCGTCATCTGCTACCCGTGAACCAGAAGTACCACCGCCGAGATCAATTCGCGGAGGGGTGCGTCCGACGACTGGAACTAGCGAGGAGAAATGGATGAGGCCATCAAAGGCAAGCCGCAGAGCGCACTTGTAACACGAGGCATCGTCGTACTCGGGCTCCGTTGCAGCCGTTGCCAGGGGGTCGCCAGTCAGCTCGCGCAGCGCGCTGTCTAGATGCGTCACTCGCACGTGAGACAGATCCACTTTGAACGAAAACTGGCTCATCTCATGAGAGTCCTCTTCCATAGCCGCGGTCATGACTGATGCGCTGATTTCTCTATGGTATTTGCCTTGTATTTATTTTTTTCTGATGTGAGGGTGGGAGGGGGGGGGAGGAGGAATTAGATTGACTGTTTTGTGTGGCACAAATATGACAACAGTCGATACAAGAAACGAGGGAAAAATCAATGAAGTGGGAGACGGGAAACAGTCGACACTCAGAGGGTGTTGCAGTTTCAAGGAGTTCGTAAAAAAGGTGTTCTTTTGCTTTATTTGGAAAAGTATGTGTTCGTGTCAGTTATGTTCTACAAGGGTTGCCTCTTTCGCTTCTTTTTACTTGAGTTTTTTTTGTCTTCCAAATGGTGGATCTCCTGCCACCTCCGTAGGCAAGACGTAGGGTAAGAAATTTGCAGTGTAAGTTGCCTCGTAGGAATGGGAACGCTGTGAGGCGATTACTAAACACTGTCCCCCCTCTGCTTCACGCGCTTATATGGGCAGGGGGGGGGGGGAGTTTGCTAGTTTACAAGGAAGGTGGTAAATTACTTTTTGATGGCGGGGCAACAGACTCGACTGTTCCTATTCTTTCAAGTAACGTCTACGGGGAGCAAGAAACAGGTGTGGGAGCAGACAGGGACGACTTGGGATTTACAAAGTCAATCGCAAAACGAGTGGACATACCGTGGCGGAGCTACGAATAAAAAAACTCCGCATTCAGAGCCACTGAAGAGGGCTGTTACAGCAAAACGTCCTGACATCGTGACTAGTATTTTCTGCCTGGGTGTATGAATTTTTTAATGCTTCCTTTGATAGAATTGAAACTAGCAATGGGAACGTCTCGCTTCAACTGAGTTGATTGTCAGCCTCGGCTGCGAGGGCTGACGCGGAAGGAATAATGCAGAGTAATACAGAATAATGTACAAGACGCAGCAGGAGGCGCCGCCCTGTTTAAAAAAATGCCCAATGTAGACTATGGCAACAGTGACATTCCCTTCAGTCGTCACTACCCAAAATCATCATTAGTACCCCGCCCCGTTCTCAAATGAGCACCCACAGACATGCAAAGGGAAACGCACCTGTGAACTGGGTAAGGTATATCCCTTACCCAGAGAAAGGGAGTGGGGTGACGCTCACGTTGCCATTGAAGTAATATCTCCAGGCGTGGGAGGGTCCGCTACCTGGTCTGGCATACCGTGTGTTTCAAAGTTCGCGTGTGTGGCTTGTTGCTCGTGATGCTGTGGTGGTGGGAGCACCTCGACGCCATTTGGGGAGGGTTCGTGCGAGAGGGGGCGCTGTCCACTGCGACGGTCCACCAGTGGACTGGCGGCACGCGCACTGGCAAATGGGCCGTGGCGTGAAACCGTCAGCAATGGCGAGCACGCCGCAGGAGATGTCCCGTCCAGCGCGATCCCCACGGGGGCACGCATCGGCGAGGCAAGCTGACCACGGGGTCGCGTCATTGGCGACGTGTGCGCCGTCACGAGGGACGGTGCATGACGACGCCCATCGCGAGTGCTCGCGCTGCTGCTGCTGTTGTTTCCCGTGTGTGTGACAGAAAAAGCGGGTCTGCCGCCAGGCGTCAGAGTGGCTGTCGTCGCATTGTCAGGCACGGGGTGGATGGGTTGCGGCAGTGACAGCTGCTCCAATGGCGGCACAGTCGCCACAAGCCCCTGCGCTGATAAAACAGGTGAAAAGGGCCGTGCGAGACGCGGATTCTCCGCCTGCATCGTCGGGGTAGAAGTGCTATGTGCCGCAGGCATTGCCGTGATGTTAGTGACCTTCTCTACATGCCGAAGTCCACCTCGGCCGGCCTCACCGGCACGCAGCATGTCCATTGTCATGACTGGCTCCAGAATATCGTCAAAGTTCACGGCCTGCGGCTGGGCAGTTTTCACCGACGATGGGACAGTCGCGGGAGAGGGTAGAGCTATTGGCGGTGGCACAGGGTACAGCGCCTGACCATCGGGAACGCCCCGCCAAGGCTGCACGAGGGACCATGGCTCACCTCCTCCTCTGGGGGGCTGAGAAGCCACGCTGCCGGTCAGGGCCTCCAGCGCTGGATCTGTGTGGTATGCCGTGGGAGGCTGTGGCAGCGATTTATCCGGGTAGCGGGTATCGACAGGAAGCGTTTGATGTTTTGAAGCAATTCCTTGCGAGCCCAAGAGAACGCGCTGCGCCGCCGTTCCTGGTATCACTGTGTTGAAAGCGCTGAGAGGTGACTGTTCTACGGAATGTGACACACGTAGATCGCCAAGCGATGCCGGGGGGGCTCCGGCTGCGGACCGGGGTGACGACGAGTGCGAGGAGGCGAGTGGGTTGCCACGGCGCCACTGCATGGGGCGGTGGTCCGGGGAATGACCGAGGGCTGAGCTGGCAGAGAAGCTGCTAGCCATCGCATCTGCCCCATTGCGACGCAGTAGTGGCGGGGCTGGTGGTGGCGTCGCGAGGAGAGTGTTGTTGTAACCGACGAACCTCATCTCTGGGCTGTGGCAAGTGTTCTCAGGGCTACCAACGCCAGCACTGGCACCGACACTGGTGGGCAGCTGCGCCCCTGCCACTGCAGACTCCGCAGCGCCCTCTTGCGGGTCTTGGCGGAACAGTTCGTCACTGGCTGGGTCTGGCGGTGGCGGAAACCAGGTAGGAAGGACAAGATCATCGTCTTCACTGGCGTCCTCCTCGTGGCTGTCGTCGCCATCGTCGTCGTCGTCATCACTGCGGTGTCCATAACCGCCATTGTCGTTCCTGTAGCTGTTCCCCGACGTCATGCTGCCGGACCGTTCAGCGCCCCATACCCTCCAAGCTTGCTGATCGCGACGCGAGCGACTCCGCACCAGTCCGCGGCCTGAGGAGACGCTGGAGGCTGGTGAGAAGTTCTGCGACTGATTGGAGCCATGGGAGCTGCCAGTGTCATAAGCGTTCTGAAGGGGCCGGTTTCGGCTGCCCTGCGCTAAATCCAATGCCGTCATATGAGACGAGCCACCAGCAGACAGGTGGTCCCCCCATCCCTGCCAGCGGTCCTTACCGCGTCTGGCACTGGCCTCGTTCCGCGCTAGGCGACGGTCGTTTAGGCTGGTGCGGCTCGTGGAGTCATGCAGCATGGCCATGTATGGGTTCGTCTGCCGCGCGTCGTCAACGGCCTGTGTCCGCACCAGCGGTACAATGGCTGCCATATCACGAGGGCTCCCAGTACTCATAGGGGCCTGGCTGAGAGCTTCCTGGTCGCGACAAGCGATTCCCGACTCATTGCCGGCTTGGTAGGACCTAGCCTCGTCGGGGTGCCAGTCCCCGTAGCGGCTCGGGCCCACTTGCACGACGGGTCTCCCAGCGGAGGCGTTCGTAGGCGACGGAAGGTCAGCCAGCACATTGGATGTCTGTGAGTGCAGCGACCCAGCGAATAAATTACGTACGCTGCTCCTATCAGGTCCCGCCCGATCCTGTCCAAGCCCCGTTTCGTGGTACAGACGTTGGTGACAGTGTGGGTAGTGGTAGTGATCGGGGTGTGGTTTTTCCTCGCGGAGCCGCTCCACCGCAGCACTTAACTCCACAGAGTGACTGGGGCTCATCGGCCCCACGGTTATGCTGGTCAGTACGGCGTCCTCACCGAGGCCACACGCAGCGGTGACACGAATGCCGCGGCCCCCGCTGCGATTCCCGGCCGTGTGAAGGAGAAGGGTAACCATCGCAGAGATGGTGCCATACTCGTCTTCCGGGTCAGGCTCATCATGGATGCTAACAGAGGAAATAGACGCTGCCGCGATGACAACCAGCTCCGTGTGGCTGACGCAGTGGACACGACGTACGTGGCTTTCTCGGTTGGCGACGTCCGACTGCCGTCCCGTTGGCGCGGTACCGTCGTCGCCGTCTTGGGTCGTGGAGCTCCTAGCGTGCCTCCTGCATTCATAGAACGCAATAACAGGGCCTGACTCCCAGTCGTGGGCATCCCCTCTTCTCCCATCGCAACCAAGGTCACGGGCTTCAACATAGGCATCAGGGAATGAGCGATATTGGGCGGCAGCCTGCTGGATGCCGTCTCTGCTCAGCTTCGAGGACCGGTAGACAAGCACAACCCCAGCGCTGGGCAATGCGTATTCCAGCCCAGGTGAGTCATCGTGTTTGGACGGCATGCACACTGTTGAAGAGCAGCGCCGTGTGCAGCACTGGCATACACGGAGCCTCACCAAATCAAGGAGGCACTAAAAGTATACAGATATTCGGTAGTGGAAAAGAAGTAGCAGGTCACGTTCCTTGTCCCTGCAGGCTCGCTATGCTCTGCTTCTATCCTAAACGGACTGTCGTCGTTGTGGTCCCGTATATTCCACACACACGCACACAAACCGATACAATAAAAAGAGAAAGAAGTTACGGGAATTGGAATGAAGGAAGTAAGCGTAGCACACCAACAGGAAGAAATATTTTTTCAAGCAGTTACGCATTCCTGCTCCTTTTAGATGAAAAGGGTGGTAGATCAGATACTAATGCGGGGTTGAGGAGCATCTGCCTGTTGGAAGACGCAGAGGTCGCGTGACACTTTCACTCCTGACTTTTCTTTTGTGAGGATACCCCCTCGCATGTATTTTTTATTTTTTGTTGCCCTTTGTGCGTTTGATGTTCTCAAAGCAAATGTGTGTTGTGAGGAGGATGATTCCATGCAGTGCGCTTTTACACATTTCGCACGTACACGCACACACGCCCTCGTTCTCTAGGGGAGGAGGAATAGAACTACCGGCAAGGAATCACTGTGCACTCGAAGGACACAGTTCAACAACAAGATATAAAGACAGCAGACAATGATTAACAGAGAGGGTGATATCGATGAAGGTATGCCCAGCATGATGTACACTTCCTTCACAGTAAATCGGGCCATAGAAACGAAAGAAAAGACGTCGAAGCATTATATATCGCAAAAGGTCGAACATAAAAGCAAAGAGAAAAAAAACAGTCACCGACTAGAAAAGGAGAACAAGGAAAGAAAGTATGACAGTCCGGTACGTGCATGACCCTCGAGCGCTGATAGGAGAGCGACAGTGACAAGAAGGATAAAGCGATAAAACAACAAAAAAACGGCATGTTGCAGATGTCATAGGGAAACAATAATAATAAAAGGTATCACCGCCACGATGGAGCGGTTAACCTGAAGGGAGGAGGGGGCGGGCAAGTGAGGGTGGGAACAAGCGTTCCACAGCAACGGATGGTGTGATCCGGTCATTCTACTGTAACGCCGTCATTTCCAGTACACACGACGATGGTTGGGAACAAACAGCAAGAATCGGCACCAATCAAGCGGAGTAGGAGAACATACTCCTCTACCTTGAACCAAGTGTGTGTGGATTGTGTGTGCGGGGTGGGTGGTCGATCTGCGCAATCTACCTGTGCACTGATGAGTTTGGGTGTGTGTATGCCGAAGCTAAAGACGAAGGCCCACAAGCTGCTATGGAACAAACAAAAATCAAAAGCAAGATCAATCAAAAGCATCATAAATACGCCATCCAGCAATTTCTTCCTTTTTATAATGAAAAAGCAATTCCACCCACCCACCCGCGCACGTTCAATCACAATGTAGTCACACATTTACTTGAGCCAAATAACCCTGCACCGTTTCCTTCCGCCGCCCTACTTGTTTTCCAGCGACGATTCCGTTACCGTATACAGTAACTACGTCGTCTTTGCAGTCGCGCTGGCGTGATGACGCACGAGCACTACTTACAGCGAGGTGAGAGGGAGAGAGAGAGAGGCGAAGGAAAGCCATCACAGAGCTCCGCCAGTGCCAGACTGGTACTGCCCGTTGTTGCCCGGGTACTGGTAGGGGTTGGGCTGCTGCTGGTAGTTGTACATGTTGTTGGCAGTGTAGCCGGGAGCGGCCGGTGGATGCTGGCTTCCACCTCCTTGCATCACCGCGTCGTAGCTGGGCGGAACGTCGTGCGTGCTGGAAAAGACAGGCTGCGGGGGTTGCTGCTGGCTGTACCCATACGGAGGCGCGGCAGCACCGCCGCCACCCATCTGTGGCTGAGGGGGCTGCTGGTAGTTGTACCCAGGGGGCGTCGGTTGGACCTGCCCGCCCTGCAATCCTGTGATCTGGGCCTGCAGCTCCTGCTGGCGCTTACGAGACTCCTCAATCTGACTCTCCGCGCTCCGCATTTCGCTCATCTTTTGCGCAATCTGGGAATCCAGGTTATGCTGCACCTCCTCGGCGTTGAACTTGCGGCTCATCTCAAACGACTTGGCGTTGTTCACCGTGCTCTCAATCGCGTCAATCTGATTAGAGAGGTACGCCGCCAGATCGTCAAAGTCCTTCATGAGGTTTGTGTAAACGTTACAGGCGTTCTCCAGCCCGTTAGAGATCTTCTGGATCTCCTGCGCAACAGGGTCCGCGCTCTGGAGAGTGGAGAGTTCCTCCATGGTCGACTCCGCCGCGTTCACGATGTTCTCCTGCTCGCGTGTCTTCTTGTTTACCCGCTCAATCGCATCCGAGATGCGCTGCGTCTCCTTGGACAGAATGGCATCACGCTGGTTGCTCTCCACTGCCGACAGACCAAACACGACCGTGTCCGATTCAAGGATGTCCATGAGCTCGCTTTGCTCCGCAATCTGCTCATTCTCGAGTTGCTCCTTCCCCTCCATCATCTTCTTCAGCTTCTCCACCAGCTCCGTGACCTTGCTAGACTGCTGGCGGGCCTCCTTGGACTGGACAAAGGGCATCAGCGCGTCAAGGTCGTTCATGCTCCAGTCAAGCCGGGCAATGTCGCGGAGGTTGGCATCCAGCGTGGCGCGTGCTGCCTCAAACGGCGCCACAAAGTACTGCTGCAGGCTGCTCTTGTGCGCCGAGTAAGCCGCTTGGAGCGATTGCACATCCGGCATGTCCTCGCTACGAGGGCAGACGGCGCGCCACATCCGCTCCCCGTACGACTTCTCGTAGCCCATGTCGGTTTCCTTCTCGGATGCCAGCACCTTCTTAATCTCCTGCAGCTTGTCGCCGGCGACTGTCTGCATCTCCTGGCACGCCTTCACCTTGCTGACAAGGTCCTGCGTGACGGCCTTCGTGGCACCCGTCGCACCACCGCGGAGCTTGAGGATGGTCGAGCGCAGCGGCTCGGGAACGCGCCCGCGATCCTGCATCTCACCAGACATGGTCTGAATGGCTGCCATCACACCGAGCTGCTGCAGCTTGTTAGTCGACGTCTTGCGACCGGAGACGGCGGAGCTGTTGCACGCATTGACGCGGGAGCGTTGCTTGTCGCGCCAGAGGGCAGCGGCACCAGCAATGTGGGCCGGGATGATGCCAAAGAAGGGGTCATCACCACGCTTCGAAGTAAAGTTCACGAAGCTGGCATGCTCCGTTGGTTGCCCGAGCGCACGGCCAAGGGCCTCCGGCTCCGGGATGTCCTTGGGAATACGAGAGTAGTACACCGACGAGTTGGCCTTCTCGGCGGCGTCGTGGGCCTTGTTCACGGCGCTGACGATGCTGTTCACCCACTGGGTCAGTGCCTGGGTCGGCATCTTGGGGAGCCGCGTCAGGCACGTCTTTGCCTTCATGTAGTAAGCAATCGCAAGCCCCATCTCCGCATCGTCCTCGTTCTTCGCGGCAAGATGCAAATTGGCCCGGGCGTCCATGATGTGGCGGGTGGCGTCAAGCGTGATCTCGACATCCTTGGCCGCGGTGCTCCGCTTCGCGTACCAGGTAGACGCCTTCATCATGGAGTGCGCCTCCTCATACTGTTTGGCCGCCTCCTTCGCGACCTTTGATAGGACCTCGTGCTTGCCTTTCATGGCCTCCTCCGCCTTCAAGTAGCCGCAGTGGTGGGCATTCGCCGTGCAGATCTTCGCGAGCATTTGGAGGGACTCCTTCTTCATGTCGCCCTTCACCAGCTGTTCAGAGGGGAGCCGCCCGGAGAGCTGCTCGACCATCGCGTAGTAGCCAGCGGCGTTCTGGTAGTTCTTGAACGCGTCCTTGACACCGTCCACCGTCCCCGTCTGCGCCTGCCCCATGGCGACATGCACGTACGATGCGGCGAGGTTGTAGATGCTGCTGATCAGCTCCACATTGGCATTCTCGGAGGTGTACTTTTGCCAGTCATCAAAGCTGTCGTACCACGTGAACTGCAGCTGCTTGCTTACGTGGCCGCCATACAGTGGAAGGTGGGCCTGGGCCATCGCCACAAGCCTGCAGTACTCGCGGAGCGTCCGCTCGATGAAGTTCTCCGTGGGGGCATTCTTCGAGTCGCTCTGGCAAGCTTTCACCATCGCGTTATGATATGCCGACATGGACTTGATGGCGTCGTCGACAGTGGTCGTGTGATTACTGGAGTGGCTCGACGCGATGTACTTGGAGCAGAGGTCCCAGTCGGGCACATCCTTCTCACCCTTGCGGAAGGGCAGCGCGACGAAGCGGTCGGGCAAGTGGTTGAGCGCAGCCATCGTGTAGAGGTGCTCTTCAATAGCCACGGGTGTGAGCAACCGTTCGGTATTTCACGCACAAAGAAGCAAGTGGATAAAGTGGATTCGGAAGCGACAAACAAACGCGACCTTCAACCTACAGAAATTAATAGAAGTGATTTGAAATGAACTATCTGCAAGAAAGACAATTTACAACAGCAATGTCGTTACATGAACAACGAAGGTAATAGACGGGGAGAGCAAGGAAGCAAGTGCACAAGGACAGTGGTCGGCATACATACATGCGGCAAAGCCCACAACACTCCATTCAATATGCCAGCTCGTGTGTGGAGTACGGCCAGAGCATCAGAGTAAATTTACGGGAGAGCTAGGCACAGCCGTCCAGTACGTGCCCCAATTTATGCCTAAGGACTGCTACTCAGCTGAAGGTATCTCCGCCGCGCACACATGTGTACACACACAGACGTCTGGCCGACGGCGCCACCGTTGGAGACGGTCCAGCTGTCGAAAACAGCCGTCGTCGAAATACCTTTCAGTACGACGAACAGGTTTCCCATGTTGTCGCTAGTTACCATGCTCACATGAGGGCATCATCCTTTCGTTCTGTTGCTGTTGTCCCCTCTGTCGCTCGTATCTATGTATGGGCGGGTCTTTGTTTTTTTTTCGTTGTATGCAACCTTGGTGGGTCGCCGTGAAGCGCGCAACTATGAATGGACCAGGGATCGCATTCATTTATGTCGCTGTGTGAGTGGATAGTATTCATGTGGACGAAGGGGTCGTACCACCTCCGGATATGTACATGTGCCACAACAGTCAAAGCGTGTGTGTGGAGAACATCAGTGTATACAAAAAAACTCCCTCGACATGGAATCAGAATAAATCAGGAACAAACTACAAGGGGATGGGGAGAGGGGGAGAGGACAAAACTCAACGATGCAGCTCGGCAAAAGAAAGGTATGCAATCAATCAGAGGAATGGATGTCAAGAAGGGTTAAAAGTGTATTTGCCGACATGGATACAAAAAGGGCTATTATACCTTGGCAGGGACGATCAGGTGTTACTGGATGCTCTCCAGCCGCATCAGCTCCTCCTCCTTCTGCCGGAGCTCCTCGACTAGTGCAAGGAACTCATTATCCCGCTCCTGGTCGTAGCCGTATCCGTCGTTCAAATCGTCGTCGAAAAGGGCATCACGCTCGTCGTCGCTGAAGCCATGCTTTGTCGCGCCCTTCTTTCCCTTCCCACCCTTCTTGCCGCCGCGAGAGCGGCCCGCGTCGTCCTTGTCACCTCCGGCGCCGACCTCATCCACCTCCATGGCGGTGGGGCCACCAGCGGTGATCATCATCTTAGGTGCGTTGGCACCGTAGCGGTCCATCTCCTGACGGCGCTCGGCCCACCGCCAGTCGTAATACGCCACGCGACGCGCCTCCCGCTCCAGCATCGTCCGCAGCTGACGCCGCTCGCCGTTCGAGCCGCGCGAGAGTACGGACGGCAGCGCGTACCAGTGGAAGGAACCGAGCTTCGTGCCAACGATGAGGTGCTGCGTGTACTTCTTCTTCCGCGACAGTCGACTAGGGAGGGGCTTGAAATCGAGCACGGTGATGGCATCCTGCACCATGTGGTGGATGAGGAGGGGCTCATTGTTGCGGTCAAGGAGGTCCCAAACCTGTAGCTTGCCGTCGCTGGTACCAATGATAACAATCGCCGCGCGGGACGGCGACCACGCCGCGCAAGTGACCTGGCTATCAATGTGCGGGGAGCAGTACAGGGGCGTGTTGACGCCCGCACGCCAGACCTTGAATGTGTAGTCACCGCACGTGAGGTACACGTCGCCGATGATTGGATGGCGCTGCACGCAGCTGACGGGGCCGGCGTGGGCCTCCTCCACGACGTGGCGAACGAAGCGCGTGTCCTTGGTGTTTCCAAAAACTGGGACCACGCCAGAGCCACGGCGGCCGTCATTCTTCGCCACCGAGCTGCACGTTGCGAAGATACCATCGGTGCTGCCAACAGCGACGGCGTATGACGGCGTCACATGATCTCCAACAACGCCATCAAAGTAGAAGCGGAAGCCCATCAAGTCATCAGAGCCGACGCTGTCGGGGCGGGTGAGTTGGTACTTATGCAGCGGCACCCACACCACCTCCGTCCCGCTACTCTTCGTCTGGTGCTTCATCTTGCGGAGCTTGTCGGGGGGCAGATAGTCGGGGCGAACGTCCCAGACGCAGACAGAACCGTCATCGCTCACCGTGGCAAACTGGTGGCTGCCATTTTCGCTGACGGCCTGCTTGCCGTCCAGTAGGCATTCGAGCCCGTCAGGCAGCCACTGGAGGTCCTGCACCGGGCGGTGGTGCGAAAGCTCGACGCGCGAGTACTGCACCGGCTGCAGCCGTGGCACCAGCACATCGCCATCCTTCTCCCAAGAGACGCCGTTCACGCTCACAGGCATCGGTGGCAGCTCGCCGGCCTCGCGGAAGTCCACCGTCGGCTCCGCGCGGGCGGCCTCGCCGTCATCCCCTGCGGCTGCAGCATCCCCCGCCGCGTCGTCAGCACCCTCGGTCTTCTCCGTCCCGGTGTTGTTGGCCGCCGCGGCGCGGTTGCGGCTGACGGCGACGCTGTCAGCGAGGCTGAGATCCCAGAGGTACACCTGGCCGTTGATGGCGCCGCCAGCAAGCAGGTGCGGAAAGGCGGGACTGAACTTGAGCACCTGCACCTCGTTCGGCGATTCGAGGATGTAGCGGGGGTGCATGGGGTCTGCCAGGTCCCAGACAAGCGACACGCTGGACTCACAGCGGCGCTGTGCGTCGATGCGCTCCTCCAGCGTGTAGGGTGCGATGGAGGCGACACAGATGCAGTCGTCCTTTCCGCGCGAACTGCGCCATCCGAGGCTGGTCACCGTCCTGTCCTTCGTCGCGGCGTGCACAAAGTTGCCCTTCTCGCTTAGTGTCATGTCGTCGCGCGACCCAACAATCGCATCATCCTCGCGGAACTGCGCGTAGTCGTCCACATAGATGGGGACCTCGTAGTTCTGCAGGAGGCAGTGCATCGTACGGGGGAGCACGCGGGACAGGAACTGCGAAAGCGCCGGGCTCTCCTTCCGCGGCAGGTCCGTCATGTGCTCGATAGAAGCGTCGACCAACGTCGGTTCGGCTTGCACTGCGGCGTGGACCTTGCGAGCAAAGTACGTCTGCGTGTTGCGGTTGTCTCGGCACGACGTGGCCTGCACGCCAACCTCGACGACGTTGCGGGCAATTTCGTACAGAGCATTAACAGCGCCGCGAAGGTCGCGGCAATCCTCACTCGCCTCCTTTGTCACGTAGTGCAGAAGACCGTTGCTGCGGCTGTCGGCAATCGCGCGACTGCGGCTGCGGTGCTGCATGAGCACGTTGCGGGGGACGGTGAAGTCCACCTGCAGTTGCGTACGCCGCTGCTGGTCGACCGCGTTCTCGCGGCGAATCTCCTCTTCGCTGCCCAAGTCCTGCCAGTTCCCCTTCGGGATGTACGTCACCATATCCTCGGCCACCTTCAGCAGCTCCGGCGTCACAATAGTCGACACCTCCGCGAGGGCCATGGCAATGTTGTTCTCCGCCGTGGTCGGCGAGGAATACGGGGGAACCGACCGCACGCGGGACTCACTGGGCGCCACGGAGAGAGTTTCATTCTCCCATGCACTGGGGGACGCAGCGTCCGTCATCTGTCAACTGCAGCACTCGCACTATAAACGTGAAACGGGGAGGGGGGGGGGGTAAAAAGGATGGTCTAATGAATAGTCGTAAACGCACTACAACAAATCGACGCACTTACAATCGCGAAACGATGCGGTAGCCAAGAGGGAAACAAAAAGCTCACAGGACAGCAACAGTGGCGACTACAAACTATTGTGAAGACAAAGAGGTGAAAGAAGGGGAGAAGCCAGAATTTGAATAAGAAGTGAAACCATTGAAGCTGTAAAAGATCGCATGCGTAGAATCCTCAAACATGGTGGTGGTACCAACAACAGCTCTTCCGAGAGAACCACAGGTTGGGTTAGTACAGCCTACCACTCCTATGCTGACAATCACGGTGAAGCACCGTGACGATGAGCCGTATCTGGCGGTGAGTCGACGGTCCACCACGCACCTACGATCCGCTGACGGTGATGCAACTGGTATGTGCCCCTATCTCAGCCAACCGTTCACCGTTTTCTTTTTTGTGTGAGAGCCATTATTGCCTATTGCATGTTTCAGCCGGCGGCTGTTGCGCACAAATACTAGTGTTGTTGATTTCGTTTCGTGCATGTCACTGCGGCACACATGCACGTGCGTGCATTCATGAATGTTTGTATGTATGTGTGAACAGAGAGGTAGAGAACAACGGCGTTAATCAGTTTAATCTGAACAAGTCGCACCTCAAGGCTCCGCTGCGCTTGCTTCATTTTTTTCCGTTCAGACAAACGGCACACACGAATAGAGGAAACAGGGCACGGAAGGAAGAAAAGGGAAGAAAAAGAAAGTAAAGGCCCCCCCCCCGCCCGCATCCCGCCTGTATGGGGTTCCTTAGGAGGGCGCCCCCCTCCCACGAAGTGCCTATCACGTTAACGCCA
>AUXJ01002433.1:0-31970 GCA_000482205.1 Herpetomonas muscarum
CGGTCACCCACTCACTCGCTGGAGCCGCCCGCACCTCTGAAACCGGCACCGCGGCCCATGAAGCCCCTGCCACGGCTGCTAAAGCCACCGCCACCGCCGCGGCCGCGACCGCCACCCCGTCCACGGCCGAAGCCTCCGAAGCCCCCGAAACCGCGGCCGCCACCGCCACGACCGCGACCGGTCGACACCGTGTTCCTGCGCTGGATAGCCTCTGCGCGCTGCGTCTTGTCCGCCGCAAAGTTACACCGGAGCTGGCGCTGCTCCATTGGCATACCGTCCAGCTTTGTGGCGGCGATGAAGGCGATGGGCACGGACGCCATCGTCACGTACATGTGGCGCACCTTGCCACCATGCTTGTCCTTCAGCATGTCGACCTCCTCGACAATGGGCGTCCCCTCCGGCAGCTGCGCGAGGTAGTCCGTGGAGCCGGGGTCCGTGTCAACGACCGTGGAAATGAAGTCCTTGATGTGGTTCAGCGTGAAGTGGGCTGGGACACCGCCAAGGAACAGCGTGCGCGCCCGCCGCTCCTTGCGGTCGCGCCAGAAAGTGCCGTTGATGAACCGAGGATCGTGGCGCGGCGCCGGGCCGCTGCTGGCAGTGGCGTCAACCGCAGCTGGCGCGTCAGAGCCGGTCGGTGCCTCACCGCCCTCCTCGCCGTCGACGGGGGCAGCAGGAGCCGCGGCGGCCACCGCGGCCTCTGCGGCCTCTGCGCGCGCCGCATTGGCCTCCAGCCGGGACATTTGCTTCTCCAGGCGCCTCTTCGCCTCGAGCTTCTTGCGCTGCTTGTGCGTCAGCGCCTCCTGGGCGGACTCAGCGTCCCTGTCGGCCTCTTCATCGCCGGAGCTGGCCTCCGCTGGGGGCTGTGCCTGCACGACGACGCGGGGGACCACCTTGCGAGGGGGCTTCGGAGCCGGGGGAGGAACCTGGAACTTGGCCGGCACAATCACCGAACCGGACGCGTCTAGGCGCGGCGCCTCTGGCATCGCCGCCACGGGCGCACGCGCGGTGTTCTCACTATCGGCGTGCCAAACGGGGCGCTTTTTCGTGGGGTTGAGCGCCTCCTTCGTCTTCTTCGCCTCACGACGGGCCTTCTTCCGCAAAACCGCGTGACTCGGCATTGTCAGTCTTTTCTTTTTTTGGGGGGGTGGGTGCGGAACGGATGGGACCCCACACAGTCAAAGCGAAAACTACGCTCTATTTTGGTTGGACAAAGAAACAGGACCTCAGACAGTGTGAGGGAGCTACATGAAATGAAGCGGAAACGGGGCCGTATAGGGGAAGCCACGTCCAGGAAAACGAAAGGTAGGGGAAAGGGGAGAAGGGTGTGGATCGTGTTTCATAATGGAATCTGGAAACTCTCCGACCACCCGCGGCGTCTTGCGTCCATCGCCAACGCCGTGCAGTTAGGTTAGGCGGACCCATGACGCTACCCACTGAACCCAACAAAGTAGCGTAAGCTGGCGATCTTTCAAGGGGCAGCGGGTGTGACGCAGGATGCATCGACAGGGAGAAGAAGGGTCATGTGACGGTTGACATGTTCGTCATTGTGTTGTGCTTAGAGTGTGCATTTGTGTGTGTGGGGGGGGGGGAGAGAAGGAGTAAGGGTGATCGCTAAAAATGGTAAAGCAAAGAGGCTCACGTAAAAGTCATTGTGTGAGCGTACAGGAAGGGGAAAAGGCAGCGTATATGCCCGTCCTATGCGCGTGTCAATTTGCATTCCAGGCAGGAAAACACGAGAAGAGAAAACGTCGTGGGCCTTGTCAAAGATGTGGAGGGTTGAATAGGAGGAAAGGAACAAATCATCAATGGATAGAATGGAAAAAGGGGGAATTTATATTCACTCGCAGTAGAAAAGTATTTGGCATAAAACGAAGGAAGGAAAGGGCAGGTGCCCCGTGGACCTTTAGCTACACGCACGCCTCCACGCCATTCTCTCACGCAGCAGTGGTGTTAGCGAGGAGCGACTGGTCCTCTCGCTCGCCATTCTCAGCCCCCATGGCCGCGAGCATTTCCCGCCGCCGAGAACTCGGTGCGGAAAGGATGCCGCTCCCCCGCTTGTCCACGACCATAAGCGCGAGACTAGCAAGAAGGGATACGCATGCCGCGCCAATAAAAAGCACCTCAGTCCACATGAAGCCCTCGAGGGTCGGCAGTGTCGGGACCAGATCGCTGCCACCAGATCCGTCAGAAGAGCTCCCACTTGAACCATCGACCCAGGAAGAGGACGAGTCCGACTCTGATGCTGTATAGGCAAGCTGACCCGCGCGCGTTGACACTCGCGTCGGGGTGTGGTGGTCGAGAATGGCGCCGACAGCGAGAGGAAAGGAGGCGAGGCCAATGTTCTGGATGGCAGTCATGACACCGTATGAGAAACCCACTACCTTCTCGTCCACCGCCCACGGAATGGATGGCCAGAGCCCGGCGACGAGGAAGCTGTAGAAGCACCCCATCATAACCGTTAGCACCACAGCTGGGATCATCGTGAAGGTGAAGGCCAAGTGCACCATCATGAAGCTGAGGCTCGCAGCCGCCAGCCACGCCGTGTTCCGGCCGACGGCGTCGACGACGATGCCGATAATGGGACTGGCGGCCGCAGATGTGAGCTGGTAGGCCGACAGGTACTGCGCCGCCTGGCTGCCCGTGTAGCCGTACTTCACCTCAAAGAAGTTCTTCGCCGCGCCAATGAACGGAAAGATGGCAGAGTACAACGCCACGCAAATGATGCACAGCAACCAGTACGTCGTCGGCATCCGGAGGATGTCCGAGAACTGCATCACGGCCCCCGCATCACCATCCTCTGGCACCACAATGTCGACAGCGGGATCGGCGACCTCGCCGTTGGCCGCCGAGTGGGCGGCAGCGTCGCGCGCCTCGGGTTTGATGTAGCCTATGCGGACGGCGTACATGTCGGCAAGGACCAGGATACAGCACGATACGAGGGAGATGCAACACGCCGCGCAGCCAGCGAGCACTGCCACTTCGACCCCCCAGCGCTCCGCGATGAGTGGTGACAAGATAAAGTTGAAGGACGAGCCGACACGCGCAAAGCTGATGGTGATGCCGAACGCCAGCGCCATCCCCCGACCGACCTTGAACCAGCGGGCGACAAACGCAGACTGGGCAACCGAAAGGGATTCCCCTCCGAGGCCGAACACAACACGACCAATCAGCATCAGTTGAAACACCGCTGAGCGCACGCCAACGTAGAAAATCAGCGAGCCCACCAGAATGAGCCCCGTGAAGAGCAACATTGCGCGGCGCAGACCGAGGAACTTGTCAATGAGCAGGCCGCCAAAGACCGCCAACACCGTATTGGGCCAGGAATAGACGCTATACAGCATCTGGTTCATGCTTTGCGTGTACTCGTGGCCTCGTTCATGGAAGTAGGTCTCGATCGTGTTCTCCGGTCCGGTGCCGATGGATCCTGGGAAGTCGAAAATGTAGTAGCTGCCAAATGTCAGGAAGCACGCGACTGCCAGGACAGCCCACTTTAACTCGCGCGACTCCTCCTTTAGCACAGTGCAGAGGGATGCGATCGGAGACGGAGCTTCCGGGGCCTCCCCTGCGAGAAGCGGCTGCTCCTCTTGATGATCGTCCATCCTTCGACTGTTGTGGTTAGCGTTGCGGCGAGCGCAGGGGGTAGAACACACTTAAGAAGTGTGACAGGGGGGGGGGGGTACGATAGAAAGGGAAGTACCGAAATATTGCGTAGAGAGCTGGTGAAGATGCTCTTTTTTCCTTCTTGATGTATAATTCGACCTGATACGGCGAGAAGCGTCGTCAAATATGCAGACTTACTGCAAACAATATTCGAAAAGGGAAGACAAAGAAATGTGAAAGCTAAACGCGTGTAACAGTCCGCGTACACCCAACGGCACAAACAGTAAAGGGGAGAAGGCAGTCGAGGCAATACAGCGGTGTTACTACTGGTATTTACTGGAGGTGTTACGCTTCTGTCGCAACATTCCCCAATAACATCCAGTGGTTTGATTACATATCTACCATCCTGGAATAGGAGACATTGGAAAGGCCCCATACGCATGTTCCTTATTTTATCTGCATCAAGCAGAGGAACCGTGGAGGTGCGGGTGGTTCTCGAGGGTGTCATTTTTTTTCGCGATTGCATATATATCGGCATTTGTGCACAATAGTAGGGGGGAGAAAAAGGAAACGTACGCAACTATTTGTGTACTTGTATGTATAGAGAGAGGAATGGAAAATAATGCATTGCGCCATCAACGTAATCTTTTTAGCTATCCACGCTCATTAGATGAAAACGTCAGTCGCTGCATCGTGTGCAGCAGACGCGACAGTGGACCTGTGGTATTTATGGTCAGCTGTGCTGGCTCCCTGTGCAAAGCGCTACACCGCCATATAAATAATGTGGTGATTCTTCCCCGCGCTTCGTTAGGTCGCCCTTAAGAAGGATCGAACTTGGCCAAGTCCGATCCACGTCTTCCGACCTCCTCGCCTATCTTCTGGTTTTCTGTCTCAGGTAATGAGAGGGAGGGAGGGGGGAGAGGGGGGGGGGGGGGTAATGCTACTCATGAGGAGTCAACACGGCCAAGGTCAGACTGCAACACACCACGAATCCGTTTTTTAACTTATGTGAAGAAGGTAAGAAAATATCGGAAAGTAAACAATAGCAGGTGGTGTTAGAAGTGTCGCATTTAAAGTAGAGGGCTGAAAAATTACAGAGGAGAAGGGGGGTAAATGAAAATGAAAGGTAAACAAAGAGTGGAGAGGGAGGGCGGAATGAACACCACAAACAAGATCGATTACGGCAGTGTGACGTTGCGCTCCGTTGTAAAAATGGTATACTCAGCGCAGCTCGTCATTGCCGAACGAAAATAACAAGAAGAAAATAGAAAAGTGAGAAAGAAGAAACGGGATAGAAATGCGTACCAGAAAACTTATCAGAAGCCTGTCGGCTGATGCCTGATAAAGAAAAGGTACCTCCATCCCTTCCTGTGAATAAAACAAAGGCATGTCACTTAAAAAGGGAGGAGGTGTGAAACAAAAGTAAAGGGAAAGCGACGAGTGGTCAATGCCATGCTGGGACCCAGACCTGCATGCCCCAACGTGCTTGACACTGCCCAGGCTCGACGGAAGAGTCTCATAGGAGAAACGACGCAAACAAAAAAAAAAATCAAGGTGTGGTCGATAAGAACGTCGCCTCGTCAGCTGCGTCGCTCCATACCAGAAAGGGGGGAAAGAAGCGCACATACATTTCCACGTTGTCCACGGCGCGCGCTAGTGTGGTGAACTACCTCCCACAGCAGCCTCAAAGGAGAATTATGTTTTAAAAATGGGAAAGGAATATATGAAAGGGAAAACAAAGCGCAACTAGTTCATTCCTCTAAAGCATGCGACCTGCAGTGTGCCCACTCCACTTGCCATCGCAAGCACACGTGCGGACATCACCATACATCAGCTGCTCACGCTGTCTTCGTTGGTTGCGTGGGGGCAGCGGCTGGTGTTGCTGTGTCGGTGCTGGGTGGCGTGTCGAGCACAGCCGACCCGAGGGCACCAAGGTAGCCGTCGTGCTCGAGGAAGTGTGCAGAAATGTCGCCACCGGACCAGTAGTGCATCGTGTTGCTGATCGCCGTCCACACAATGGGGTTGTTGCGGACGAATCCGCCGGCGAAGAAGATGTTCTTGACGCCGTGAATCTTGCTGTGCAGAAACGCGAGCTGCGTGACGTTGCTCGAAATCATAAAGAGGAGTGAGCGCACAATATCCATTGACGACGCAGACATGGGCGCCCGGCCGCTGCCGAAGCGCTTCGGCGTCTTGGACGCCAATGGGGAAAGGATCTCGCCAGCGTCATCCTCAGCAAAGTGGTCCGCTGGACTGGCGCGCGTCGCGTCGTAGAACCGTTCCGTGCCAAACTTGCCAAAGGAGCTGCCAACCGTTTCGCTTGAGAGCATCGCAGGGAGGTCCTTGGCGTTGTAGCCGTAGATGTCGCCGACGAGCAGGTCCACATTCTTGTTGTCGCCCGGGCCGTCCAGCTGCATGATCTCCATCACTTCTTCCCAGCAAGTGAGGTTCGTCATGGTGCGCGTCAGACCCCAGAAGGTAGCCCCACCGATGGGAGAACCACCGACACGGACGTGCGCGCCGTCAGGCCCTGTGCACTTGATGAACGAGATACCAGAGCCGATGTTGATCAGCATGTACGGGAAGGGGGAGAAGCTGTCGCCGCTGCTCTGTAGCTTATGCGGCATGTGTTGGCCGGTCGGCGTGTCCACCGTAAAGATTGATTCGGGTGACAGCTTGATGATGAGGTTGAGACCTTTCACCACAGCGTCCATCTCCTTCACGACGTCAAACTCGACACCAACAACACTGCGCGCCATTTGCGCGTACTTGAACGCGCCGCCGCCCGTCGCACGGATGTGGCGCACCGTCTCTGGCTTAAAGCTGTTGAGCCCCCCAGCGCTCGCGAGGTATTCAGCAAAACGCGGAATCTGCTGCGATGGGATCTTTGCAAACCGGAGCGTGCCCACCTTGGAGCGAGCGCTCTGCGCCACCTCTCGCTCAGCCGCTGCCTGGTCCTGAAAAAATTCAAACGTCCGAAGGCCCAGCTTGTCCGTCAGCGAGGAGGCCTCGTGGATAATGCTCGATCCGGGAGTAAAGTCCCGCATGTGCGGTGGCATGACGTAGGCGATCTTGGCGAACGTGCCGCCGATATCGACCGTCACGGGGACACGCAGCTCGAAGGCGTCAGACTTGCGCTGCAGCTGGTCCTTGGGACCCAGCACGGGGGTGTCCGCGTCGCTGAAGATGTCCAGCGACGGCTCCGACAGCAGCGGTGACACACCGTTGAGAGGCGTTGCCGTCTCACTGTAAAGACGCTCAAAGACGGTAGAGAAGTACTTGAGAACGTTCTGCCGCCGGATCTTCCCGAACGGGGTAAGGAAGGTCGCGTGATCGCGGAAGGCGTGCGGATGGAGGTGCACGAACCGCGGCACCTGCGAGCGGTGCAGGTTGTGCTCTTCAGCAATGGCCTTAAGGTCCTTGGTGATAAGCGGTGTCGCATACTCGGCCAGCTCCGTCCAGCTCAGCTGTTTTGTGGCACCTTGCGTGAAATCAAGATCCGGCAGGTGCGTCATGGAGTCGCGCGGGGAGCCCATCTGCTGCTGGCGCCACTCAAACTCCACCGTATCCCGGTTCGGGCACACGACGGCCACCAGCGGTTTCGACTGCTCGCAGTACACGAAAATGTCGTTGATGTAGCGAGAGCCGACGTAGACGCGCTCCAGCTCCATTGAGATGGCGTACTGGTAGTCCACGGGCCACATTACTCCCGTGGAGCTCCCCAGCAGCGTCAGCATGCGGTTCTTCTCCCACCGCGCGGCAATCTCAAGGTTCTGCTGCGCCTCGTTGCCGCGAGTCACAGCGAGCGCGCCGATGCCCGCGCCTTGGGAGAGGTCGTCGATGGGCTTCAGCTCTACGCGCACTGGTGGCACAGGGACGCCGTCCACAGTGCATACGCCAACCGAATTGAAGTAGCTCACCTCTCGGACGCTTGGCGCGTAGCAAACTGTGATGTGGTCGAGAAGGTAGAAGGGCGTGCTCTCCTGCGTTGCATTCAGCACAATCGTGTGAACGTTCCCGCCGAGCTGGTTGCCGAAGGAGCGGAAGAACAGGAAGCGGAGCAGCGCGGAGTCACAGTTGTTGACGTGGATGAGCTGCGAGCGGAGGTAATACACACGATCGAAGAGCCAGTTGTACACGGCGCTGTAGCGCTGCTTCGCGCGGCTCAGCTGAAGGCTGCTCGTGCTGAAGAGCGACGACGACGCAACAAGGATCGTCGGCCGAAACAGCGAGAAGGCCTCCTGCAGGTGCGTGGACTCGGATGTGGCTACGGCATTTCCCTGTACGAAAAGCCCGAGCACGCAGATGCGGTTAAAAAGCGACGCAATCGGCGTGAACCACACCATCAGGTCGCGCTGGAAGTAGTTGGGCAGCACAGACGTCTTAAACATCATACTAATGTCCCGGAGGATATCGGCGTGGGTGATGGGAATCGGCGTGGCGAAGTCTGTGCTGCTGACGTTGTCCATGGAGTAGGTGAAAACAGTCGACGCACCCATATCCTCCGGCGGCGACTGTGGCTGGAGCCGCCCATTGTGCTCAACGCTGCTGTACGAGAGCAGCTTGATGTTGAGGTCCTTCGCAACCGCCTGGTCGTCACTGTCAGTGAAGGGGTGGAAATGTACAATGGTCTCGAGGCTCGTCGAGCGGCACGTGAGCAGCGTCACGACAGCGCTGCGGCTCGCGAACACGATGCGAACCTTGTTTTGGTCCAGTAGCTGCCGCACGGTGCTGCTCTTTCCAGCCAGTGGTAGCGTGGCAAAGCCATACAGGGCGCACGCAATGTCAAGGAAAACCGCGTTCCTGCAAGCGTCGCATTCCACGCCGACAACGTCGCCGGGCACGAGGCCCATCTCCAGCAGCCCAGCGCCCAGGTCCCGCGCCCGCTGGTCCACAGCACCGTAGGACAGCCACTCCTCCTGGCCCATCTCACCGGTGGTGCCGAGGCAACGCAGGGAGCGGAACCGCGTTACGGACCGATCCCACATGCCCGCAATGGAGTGGGTCATCGAAAGCGGATCGTAGCCGCGGCTGGGCAGACTCACCGTCGCCTCGCCCTTAACGACAGCGTCCGTCACCAGCGCCGCCGCGTTCAGGCGCTCAGACGAAAGACTGCTCAAGGTCACGTGGGGAAAGCGCAGACACACCCAGGCAACACCGAGGAGCAGGAGCAGCTTGAAGCTGAACGAAAAGGACGCCGTTGCGACCAGCAGCAGAACAACATTCTCCATGTACGAGCTTGAGGTCGGGTTGGACAGCTCGTGGTCCACCTCCTCTACGAGCGAGGGCACCATGAGTCGCGAGGGCGAGCGGGGGATTGCGTGCGCGTTGTTTTCCACCGCAACGGCGAGGTCAGCCACAACTCCAAAGTGGTCCGACAGGTATGTGTAGGGCCGGCGGCTGCTGACAACGAACTTCTCCAAGCGCGCGGCATCCACCGTGATGCGATCGTTGACCAGAAGATAGTCCTGCCTCTGCGGCACGTCTTCGTACTTCTCCAGCTTTGACTGAGTGGGGAAGAAGAGCTTTGGTGGGCGGGTAGGTGGGTTGAAGCCGAGTTTCTCCACAATGGCGTCGCGCAGGTCGCCGAGGGGGTCGAGTTCCGCCATAAAGTCGATGAGTGCCTTCGACGGTAAACGGGTATGGGCCTCGATACCATGGATGTTGAAGTCACCAGCGATGATGAATGGGATCTCGCTCTCGTAGCCTTGTGTGTCCTTCTTGAGCTGCTGCAACACCGATTCCACCAATCGCACCATTTGCTGCACCTGCGAAGAGTCGGAGGGAGCGCGCTCCTCCGGCCGCAGGTGGGCGTTGAAGAACACAACACGCTCTGTCGCGGACGCCTCGCAGGACGGCACCTCGATCTCGGCAAAGAGGCAGCCCTTCGCCATGGTCGGCTCCGCACGGTCGCGGTTACGGAACGTGTACGACCCACGGTGCCAGATAGGGAATCGAGACGCGATGACAAGGCCATTGTCCGACAGGACGTTGTGGCGCATCATCGTCGTGTACGAGGGCTGGCGTGAGATGACGTAGTGATGGAAGCCCTTTTCCTTAAGACCGTCCAGAAGCTCCTTCTTGTAGCAGAAGCGGCGCTGCATCGCGTAGGGCATCACACTCGTCGCGTACACCTCCTGCAGGAGCAGCACATCGTAAGAGTCGACCGACTTGAGAAAGGTGTTCAGGCGCTCCTCCTGGTAGCCGCCGCAACCACGCGGGAGAATGTTAAAGTTGTAGCTCAGTACTCGAGCCCTGGCCGTCATGTTGCGTGCCTCCTTGGACGAGCCACTGCTTACACCGGTGGGACTGAACATGGTTTATCCAACTATCACACCGCGGGTAAAAGAGTGGTTTGCTGTTTGTCGTCTGCCACAGTGTAAACTGTTGAAAGTAACGTATCGTGTACGTGTGAGAATTTATGCGCGTGCAGGAAAGAAACGTCTCTCTTTCGTGGGGAAAGGAAAGGAGGACGGGTTCGCTCGTGGATGTAGAGAGATTTTGGCCCTTGCTACCTTGAACCTTACCCACCAACACAAGCCAATAAAAGAAAAATTGTGATGGAAAACGAATAAACAAATTAAATGAAATGTTTTTTTTTTCAGATTACTGGAAAGGAGTACAGTAGGGTCCCGAACGTTGAGTGTCTTCTTTTATCCTCCGGAAGAATCGTGCTCTCGTGAAAGGACAAAAAAAAGACTTTCGGTGAGTGTAGCAACCTCCTTCTTGACGAGTTGTGCCACACAGTCCACAAATGCGCGCAATAAGGAACACGCTGTGGTATCACTAAACTACGAACTGGAATACGCCTCTTTGGGTATGGGGTCCCTGGTAATGGTGCAAAGAGGTTCACAATTACTACAAAACGAGGTGTAGAATTACGAAATGGTGACTGATAAAAAAAAAACGTCGTCGCTTGTGGATGCACGACAGGGAAACGGCGGTTTCAGTTGAAATACACGGAATAAACTACTAATCCCTACAATCTTTATCCCAACGGACAGGCACAACGAGGCACACACGTGGGAGTACAATAGCAAAGAATGGCAACATTTGAAGTGCATATTCGATTTATCCTGTCATTGAATCAGAGAGCGCGTGAGGGTATGTGTGCTAAGTGCACAAGAATGTTCGCCGCATAGTCACTCTGTGTTGGGGGTCCATTCGGGACTCTAGTGAAATGTGTGTGTGTGCAGTGGAACAGGGGCACTTCACGGGTAAAGTACATTGAATCGCTTTGGTGGTGAAGGATTGATGATATTCTAGCAAAGGCGGGATCTATAATCGGCAGTCGCACACGCATGCTGTGGTACGTGGAACCTACCCATGTTGAGCTCGTGAGGCTTTTGTAATGGTACCTGGCATTTTAAAAAAATGGGGCTGGAGGTAGAAAGTCTAGATTACCTCTGGTTGTCCCGGTTGTGGTGTAGAGAAGACGATGCCACCACCCATCCGCGGTGTGTGCTCGCCGTCCTCGGGCACCTGTCGCTCAGGGCCTCGGAACTTGTGAAGCGCGCGCGCGACTCTACGCATATACGCAAACCACGTAACCGTACCACCGACCGCCGCCGCGATGGCGTGCAGAATGAACACGATACCATCCAGAGGGAAGCGGAAAGTGTAGTCGAGGCTCAAAAAGAGAGCGAGCTCCACAACCACCATTGGCAAGGACGAGAAGAAAAACATTACGCCGATAGCGCCAAGCATTCTGTCCATCCGGAGCTGCGACGACGAACCGTACTTGTACGAGTACACCAACAGTGGTGCAGCGCACGAGCCGTAAAAGACCAGTCCAACAATTGAAAAGGCTAAATGGGCTCGCTGCAGGCCAATGTACGTCTTGTCCTCTGACTTGACGTACACCACGTAGTCTACCATTGTGATCACGGTCAACACAAAGTGGTAGAACAGGCAGCACAGCGGCACAGAGACGCCTAAAATGTGCATGGCTAAACGTGTGAATCTAAGGTAATCTAAATAGTATCGGAACAGCAGTTGATGAAGACACTGACGCACTTCATGCTACAGAGCAACAGGAAAGAGAGAGAGAAAAAAGGGAGCAGTGGAAAGAAGGGGGGAATAGAGAGAAGGTGACGGTGATGAACATACATGTCGAGGAAGATGATTATTACTTTTTTTACCGCTTGGAGATAGCTATGGATGCTGCTCACTATCAGTGGAATGGACAGAAATGTTGTGCGAGGAACAAAAACGTGGTGGATATAGCTGACTAACACCTCTGCCTGAAGCAGGTCCGATCATCCGGCCATTCGCCCTCGCCGTACTCCGCCGACAGCACACCTTAGCCTACATATTTCAATCGGACGAAACACAGATGCTGTGTCTTCTCTTTTAAATAATATCCAAACATGTTGTATGAATTAACTGTCGATGAACAAGAATTGCAGGTAATCGTCTGGGTTAACATTTACACGACCATCGTGCGCCGTGGACAACCAACAAATAGGAAACAAGAGTAGCACAGGCTGCTCTCTTTTTACAATTACTCCTCTTTTTTCTTTCTTTCCTTATGTCAGCGTATTGAAGAGTCTTATGCCTCACCGACGTCCAAGCTCTTCCAAACATGGCGGCACCTTGGGTTAGGGCACGCGAAGTAGAGCGTCATGTCCTCCTGGGACTGCCCCAGTGGGTTGACGAAGCAGGCGACGTTGGCGTGGTCGCACTTGGGGCACCGCTTGCTAGCATCCCGCAGGGCCGTCGGGTCGCTGGCGAATTCAGCAAGAAGATCCATGTCGCCTACCTGACCGCTCTTGAGTTGCAGGTTCAGCACGTGCACCATCTTCGTATCGTCGTGCCTCTCCGTCGCATTACACGAATTGCAACGCCACAGCATAATGCCCATCTGGTCACATTCGGGGTAGAGGAGGTTGCTGCACGTCGAACAAAACAGCATAGGGGCCGTAGTCCGCTCAGCTAGCGGCACGTCCGCCGCCACATTGGCCCCAATATCGTCACTCATGGGGTGAAGTGACTAGCAACGTGGGGAGGGGCAAGAGGTATACTACAATGGACCAGATGGAGTGGTACCGGTTTTCCAGAAAATAGGGCACGAGTGTCTAGCAGGAAAAGCTATCTGCAGTGGAAGGGCACAGATATAAAGACTACAGGCGCAACGGAGGTAGGGAAACAGGAACAGCATATTAGAGAGGAACCAGGTGAGAGACAGGAAAAGAACAGAACACCCTGTGGATTCACTGATAGATGTCATTTTTATTCATTCGAGCTCTACCATGCCTGCAACAACACCAAGCCCTAAGCTGAACAATAGTTGTACCGGGTAGTAGGAGGGATTTGTTGCGCCACAATGCAGTACGCAGAGTTCCGTACATCCTGTGGTCCATTGCCGTGTTACGTCCAATCATCACACGACGCCCCAGCTACACCTTTACGTACAAGTCATTGTTTTCTATTGATTCTGCTTTCTTTCAACGAATGCATTTGCGTACAAAAAATCTCCAGTGATGGTGGACGACAACCAAAAGGTAGGGGGGAAATAGGTGGAAAAATCAAAGGGTAGATGGGTGCGGATAGAAAAACTTCACTTCCTGCGATAAAGCCTGACGGCGGTGAAGTCGTAACACGTGCCCAAAACAAAGAGGGATGGCCGGAAGGTGTGGAAGAGAGGGACGGAGGAGAGAGAGCCTGGAGAGGGGATTTCACTCCGTGTGAAGAAATACAGTGCGGGCATCGACAACTGAGATGCACCACCCATGGTTCTGGTGGTAACCGCATTGACGTTGTACAACCTCTCAGAATAGCAACGCGCATGGAGCATTTTTCATCCCCTGGCATTTCTTTGTGGCACGGTCACACGGATGCCCTGCACGGTGACAAGGCTCAGTGATAACAAAATGGAAGCGTTCATCCACCACATCACTACCCTTTGATTTTGTTGTTCTGATGACATCAAGGACAGGCGTGTGCTAGTTGCCGTTTGCTGCAGCTGTAGGTGGTAGGTAGTCGTGGTGGCCGGCACTCTACATCGAGACACAGTCGTTAATCCTTGCGGCCCTCGATGAGGCGGGTAACCATCTTGTCCTTCGTCACGATGACCGCGACGGCACCATAGCCGGAGAGGCTATCGCGGTCGCTGGCAGACAGCATCGCCTGCGTCGCAATCTCGAAAAGCTCCTCGGGGCCGAGGTTGGGGCGCCAGAGCGCCTCGCACATGCCGTGAAGGCTCTCCGCACAGGTGCCAGCGCACACGTAGTCCTCCGGCTCGCACGGGGCGCCGATGAGATCAGTCGCACAGAGGTACACCTCGCCCGTCTCGCGGTTGAGGCTAGCAATAACCGGCTCCGTGAACCACGGCCCGAAGCGCGCCTCGTACAGCATGGAGGTGACGAGGGAGGCGAAGGCCTTCCCGCCAATCTCGCGCTCCTCACGCAGCTTGTACATCTCGGTGCGGAACTTGATCTTGTTCGCGAAGGTGATCTGGTCAGACCGAAGGCCGGTGAGGCCGTACACAACGCTGTCATTCACGACGTGGAGCTTGGGGACGTCCATCGCGATCGTCTTGAGCTGCTCGCCGAGACGGTTGTCAGAGAGAATCACATAACACTCCTTACCGGCCATCGCCAGGACGGAGCCGCCGTTGTACGTCAAGATGGACATGGGGTAGAGCAATGGAGAAGAATAAGGTGAGTGGTGACGACAGTTTGTGTCTGTATCTGTGGGGGTCTACACAGCTGGGACAAGGCTGCCTGTCAATGTGTCAAGCACGAAATAGGAGCGGGGGCTAAACAAAAAAAATATACTTCTAGCGGACTAGCTGCGAAAACAAACGGGTAACAGTGAAAAGAGGGAAAGTTGACAGCGTCACGACAATGTAGTTTTTGCATACAACATGTTAAAAGGACAGTCGCACATGTGACTACGTTAATATCCTCTGAATGATTATTATTATTTTTGCGGGACGGGCGATCACAGCAGACAGGGTCCTCAGTCCCGCAACACACACAGGAGGACATCAATGAGGACAGCCAGCACTCCAGGACATGACGTGGCGTACATAAACAATATCTGTGATGGGGCATGTGTATATAATAGATGTGCAACATAAAAGCGAGCAGCGATCCTAGCTATCAGCGTGGGTGAATGCGTGTGCCTGAAGTGGGTCACGTACCGACCATCCGTTCCAGCCCTTCGCTTATCACTACACCGCTGCCTCCGCGGCGGGGAGGGGAAGATCGCGGTAGACCTATGCATCTAGTTGATCTTATCCTCCTCCCGTTCACGAAGACGATTACCAGCGTTCACGAGAACGGGGTGCGTAAAGCCCTCTAGCTTTCCGTCTTCCGAGTAAATCGGCAGGAAATCATGGCCGTATTTGACGACATCCGCGCGGGTCCGCCCAAAGTACAGCACACCGCAGAAGACAGTCATCATGAACAAACCGGGCAGGTACACCCGCCAGTTGGTCTTGTATGGCTGACGCATCGACTGGTCGAAAGAAATTCCGCAGCGAATAGAACAAAGTCCTGTGGGGTTTAATAGGGGGTGCTAACAGGTGCCTAAAGTGACTACGCAGAGCCGTCCACCGTACGTGGGGTGCACAGAAGGCATAGGTGCATGATGCGATGATTGTTGTAAAGCAAATGTAGGATGGGTTAACCGAATATTACATATGTGAATGGTTGCTGCGGTATGACGCAGTCTACTACCGGGGAGAGGGGGGGGGGGAAGGTTCACAGATACCCCCGTGCCGTAAGACGCTCAGACTTCCACCAGTGCACATGGGGAAAATTACTGATGCAATGCGCCCCAGTCGCGTACACAAGCGTCACTAATCCTCGCGTACATAACACGCCTCAGGCTGTGTATATTTATCTTCATCGACGATCATGTATAGGGGTTTTCTTTATATTTGTGCGTTCCTTTGAAACCGCAATATCGACTCGCCGCGTTCTGATTGAGCAAATCGAAAAGAGAAAAATGATGTGATAAAAGAAAAGTACACAGAAGATAAAGGAAAAAATACGAAAGACGAAGCCGTACATTGGAAATAGGGGAAGTAGAAGATCACGTGTTCGTGATAAGGGGAAGTATGGAGAGGGGGGGAGAAGGCGAAAGGGAGGGAGAGAGGGGGAGAGGGGAAGGGGGGAGGGCGTGTAGATTCAACGAGCTGTTGAACCTTTACATTAACGGAGTGAAGGGGGGTGATTTTTGATGTTACTTTCAAAGCAAGAAGCGTGATGACTGGTGAAAAAAGTACGGCTTAGTATATAGGAAAAGAAGCAAAACAACAGGGGTAGCGTTATTTAGCAGTGAGGTGGGGAGGGAAACGAGAAAGAAAAACGCAAAATTGTTGACGCCTTGTGCGGGTGAGAAACAGAGGATGAGCAGCAAAATCGCTGTTACCCTGCTACAGTCAACAGCGAAGGTGACAAAGACAGCGCTGTCCTGTCGTCTGCCAAGCCGGCTGCGAAAGAGGAAAGAGCGAACAATCGAAATTATCGCGTAGCGAGTGGCACGTACGTGCGAGGTGCTATCCCAACGGGGGCACTCGCGGTGCTGCGTGTCCACCAACAGCCACCACACACAAACCAGCGTGGCCGGTAACAAAAGCAAAAGTGTCGAAAAGTTGCGATCGAAGCGGTGAACAACATGTGCGTATCGCAGGTAGGGCGACACAGCACGAAGGGAGGGGAGGGGGGGGGGGGGGCAAAAAAAAGCGTAAGAAGATATAGTAAGATGGGAGTGTTTTTTAGAATTCTGGAAAAAAAACAGATGTTAGAGTAAACGCAATCACACCAACACAGATGACAAAGTGAAAAAAAAGATAGAGAACCCAAAATGAAAGCTGTCTCATAAAGGCAAAAAAAAGGCAAACAAAGACGACATACGTTTAATCACCAAGGACTAAAAGAGGGTAAACACAGGAATAAACACAAATAGTGAAGGCGAGCAGGAATAAAGAATGGAGGGAAGAAAGTACAACAAAACGGATGGTTTTTCCTTTTGTAGTGGTCTCCAACTTGCACAACAGCCTCCAGAAACTGCACAGACACATGGAACAAGTTCTATCCACAAGGGGAGTCGCCACGGTCATCTGAGGTGTTGCCCGTGCCGAAGCGCCACGAAACGACACGGTGGGTAAAAGACACACCAGGATGAGGATCTCAAGCTGCCACCCCTCACTTGGCGCGCTTCGGCCGCGTGGGAACTCGGCTGAGCTTGTCGACAAACTGTCGGCCGGCGAAGCAGCGGGGTACCATGGAGACAAGGTGCACCGGCTCGCCAATACCCTTCAGCGTTGCCAGCCCAACGTCGCTAACAGCTACGAAATGGTCCAGTCCACGGGAATCTAGCTTGAAGGACGGTGACGGGATGTCGAGGCTACGATAGACGCCAGGGCACGGTTCATCGTGGAACTCGGGGATCGACTTTAGCACCTCAAACGTTTGCCGGGACATGAGAATCTGCCCCCCGCAAGCCGCCGCCTCGATACGGGCGCACCTGTTGACGCTTGGGCCGTAGTAATCGTACCGCCGATGAATGCTATCGTACGTGGCAACGGCATCCGTGCAGTGCTCGATGCCAATGCGCACGCGCAATGTCCGGTTATCCCATGCGCTGGGATCTCCGCGACCCTCCGTGCTATCCACCATCTCAAACCCGGGGGCGATCGGGGCCATGCGGAAGAGCTCCAGCTGGATGGCAAGCGCCATCTTCACCCCTGCCAGAACATCCTTCGCCGCGATGATAAAGGAGTCACCTACCGTCTTGACCTCGTACGCACCCTGCTCAGCAATCAGTCCACGGATGAGGCGGTGGTGGTTCTTCACGGCGAGACTCATGGCCTGTGGGTTGCTCTGCCACAGCTTTGTGCTGGCCTCGATGTCAGTAAACATCAGACAGAAGGAGGTGTTGTTGCTCGGCGCACGGCGGTTCTCGAGAGTGTCCATGCCGTTGACCATGCCCGCCGAGATGCCGTCCACCATGTATTGGAACGCCCAGTAGAACCGCGACTCCATCGCCACATTCCATTCGTCCTGCAGAAAGTGCCTACAGGCGAACAGGAACGGGTCGCTGAATGACCGCAGGTGTTCCAGGGTAACGTTGTAGGCCACGTGGCGCGCGCCGAGCTCCAGCATGTACTCCTCAAGCTTCTCCTTGTCCTGTAGATGGCCAATAATGTCAATGTAGGACTGGAAAACGCGTCGACTCGACCGCAGGTCCTTCAGCGCGTCGAAGGCAGACAAGTCACCGTACATCTCAATAGCCTTACCGTACATGACACCAACGAACTGATGGCGGGTGTCGAGTCCGCCCTGGCGCTCAATGATGAGCTTGAAGTCGCTCTGCAGCTTCTTGAAGGTTTGCTCCTCATAAAGGCGGCCGTAGCGCTCGCCCTCCGCGCTCTTGCTGCCATGCTCGAGGAGGTCAAGAATCTGCTTCCAGAAGCGCCGCCACTCGCTCTCCGCGGCCTCAAACACGCTGATGCCGACAAACTTAGGAAATACCTTGAAGAAGGCCTTCTCCATCTCCTTGAGCACGTCGTTCGTGACGCCGTAGCCGCGGTGCCGCGCGCCGGCCTTGGTAAACATGTCGATGGTGACATCTGGCTTCTCATAAAAGTGAACAGCCGTGCCAAGCATACGCACAAGCGTCCTGGACTGCTCGTCGAGGTCGACACCAAAGAAGAAGACACGGAGGCGTGGATTGTGTGTCAGGAGCTCGTCGTAGAGCTGCTGCCCAAAGCGCTCCACCATGCCCTCCTTCTCGATGATGTTCCACGTGCCCTCCACTGTGTACTCGGAGCGCTTCATCATCTGCTTCAGGTTTTCCATCTCACGGGTCAGCAGCACAAGGTCCTCCATCTCAGCCCTCGTCAGGTTTGCGTTGCCCTCGCGCTGCCGGGTACGCAGCTGCACCGATGCGTTGGCAAGTGCCTCGTGGAAGTTCATCGTCGTCTCGTGGAATTCGTTGGACGTGTTGTTGCTGTTCTGCGACGCGTAGCCGGAGGTGCCAAAGCTTTGGCTGCGAGGACCATGTTCGACGATGTCACCGCTGCTGTTGTCGCGTACAATATTGTTCACATCATGGTCCTTGCGAGCACCGCCTCCGCTCCGATCCGGGGTTGATCCATTGTAGTCCTTCCCCACCTCGTAGAGGTCAGAGGTAAGCTTGTCGTGCCTCTGCCCAAGCTCCGCTTCATCAGAGCGATCTCCGCTGCCGCTACTGATGCTCGTCAAGGGGGGCACATTCACCGATCGATTCGCTGACTGGGGTGACTTGCCATTTGCGGGGTAGCTCCCAGCCTTCGACGAGCTCTTCCCCTTCGACGATTTGGCGGTAGACGCACCGACACCCATTTTCGATCAGAACAAACCGTCTCTGAACGAAAGATATGTCGGAATATATACGGAAGGTTGGGGGTAGAAATTGATACTGGTTATTATTATTTTTTTTGATGGAACTGTTCGCGCGGAACACAGTACCGTACGAACAGAAAGAGAAAAAGAAAGCAGTGAAAAATAAGAAAGGAAACGGAGGAGGAACAGAATTGAAAACCAAGTGTGTTGTGTATGAACTGTGCTAGTATAGGCGCTCCCGCAAGTCTAAATAACAAAAGGGAGATGCCTATATGAGCACAAAAGAGGGTAGGGGTTATAAACGGAGAAATATAGAGAGAAAGAGGTACCTGTATTCTGGGGGTGGTCTGAAGGAGGGAAGAGCGAAGAGAGAAGGACTAGAAGAGAAAGTATTCCACCTTTCTGGGCTACGGCGGTAGAATGCAAAAACGACGTTAGTTCCAATAATCGAGGAGCGTGGTTAGCATTGGTTGGTCGAGAGAACATCAAAGGAACATTTCATATATTTACGTATCAACGATTGAACAGAAAATGATTACCTGCGGTCATTATGGTAACTGGAGAGTCATCACCAACGTACAGCATGTACACGCACGTGCCACTCTGAGACATCAGTAAGACAGGGTGATATTGTATCGGATGTTGTTGTTGTTGTTGAACAGTTGCTACGCTACCTACTCTACTCCGGGAGAACAGGAGGAAGTATGTCACGCTCTTGGGGAGTTCGGTAGGTAATGCGTCGACAAAACCAATGAAGCGAAAGCAAGCAATATTATAAAACTGAACCACCGGTAGGACTCTTTTTTATATTACAACAAGAGGATGGTGTCAAATCCTCATCGATCTGCCAACTTCAAGGATGAGAGCTCAATCTAGAGGACAGTGAGAATGTTTTTTTTTAAGGAGAAGCATGAGTTGTTTGTTTCTATCGAAGCGCAGTCGCACACTCTCTGAGAGGCCCCTTATCGTCCTGAGGGGCTCATAACTACAGGTGTGACTGCCAAGGCAGATTCTGTCCGCCCATATGCGCGCACGCCGAAAAGTGGGACTTTGGCGATACCAAACAAAAACAAATAGGCACCGTCGGTGCCAATAACGACCGGCTAAAAATACTGAGCAAGGGCAGACGGCCTGTTAGGGGAATGGGCCGCCCTTAACGCGATTTTAATGCACTAGGAAAGAGCGCTGAGGGTAGAAGCAGCGGATTCACACGGGACGTCAATACAGCCCTCAAATACGGTGACGGCTGCCCCTGTCATCATCAGACTGTTGGTCTCCTCCTCCCAGTTGATCAGCAACTCTCCCCCGTCCATGACGACGACAGTTTGACGATCGGTCAGACCACGGGTTACGGCCGCGGCAACAGCCGCAGACGCCCCCGACCCGCATGCCCGGGTGACGCCGGACCCGCGCTCCCACACTCGAACACGTAGGCGGCCTCGATCGATCACCTCTGCAAACTCGACGTTGGTGCGTCCCGGCAGCGACGGATGTCGCTCCAGGATAGGGCCAACAGCACCGAGATCAACGTCGCCCACGCGGGGAACAAAAACAACCAGGTGTGGGTTTCCGACAGAGACGACGGTGCCGCCAAGGCTGGAAACTGTGTCGCTGACTCCCTCCAAAGAGAGCGGAAGCAGCTCCGCTTCCACCGCGGGATCGCCCATCACCACCGTGACAGTATCGACGCTACCAGTCTCTGTAACATGAAGACGCAGCTCCCGCAAACCTGAGAGAGTTTCCAGGCGAAGCATTGTCTTCTTGGAGAGCCCTTGCTCGTACACAAACTTGCCCATGCATCGGCAGGCGTTGCCGCACATGCGTGCTTCGCTGCCGTCAGCATTAAAAATACGCATGGAAAAGTCGCCCACGGCGGATTTGCCGATCAGCACAAGCCCGTCCGCCCCAACCCCCGTGTGTGGCGCGCTCCACCGGCGTGACAATTCACCTGGATTGGACAGCGGGTATTCACTGGCGTTCACATAAATGTAATCATTCCCGCACCCATGCATCTTCGTGAACAACACCCGTGACATCCCCGTAAAGTCTGACCCAAGGCCCTGCGCCTCAGCTTACGTGGATATGGCTGCACTGCAATAACGAGGCGACAGAACTCTAGTGTGGGGATGCTATGGATATTTGTGTGTGTGTTTTTATGTTCTCACAGGGAGACAATCCCACCTGCAACTCGCTTATAAGAAAACAGGAAATGTGAATAGAGCGAATACGGTTGAGTGGTCCGACAGGAGTACGGGCGAGTACTTAAACATGACATCTTCTCTAACACGATGATGAAGTGCGTTTCACGCAAGCATAGATATAGATTGTATGAATAGAATGATGAACGGATAGCCGAGCACCAGCGTGCGCAAACTGGACTGGCAGTGTAGCAGTAGTGATCCGGGTCTCCTACCACGCAACATCAACCCAATTGTACTAAACAAATCTGCTTTGAACGATACGGTAAGTTCCGTCGTGATGCATCTTCGTATATATTATGCTTGGTAGAGTATGTGTGAGTCACCCTCAATGAACGAAGACAACTTACATTGTTGTATGTATACATTTATATATTAAAATGGATATATGAGCCACCGTCAGTGCGCCATGTTTACCACGTTGTGATGGGGAGAGAATGGAAGAGGCACTCACTTGCAGTATACTGGCAACTGGATACGATGGTTTTTTTCTTGAAAGATGAATTCACAGGTGCTCACCGATGGTATGCAGCGATGCAGAAGGACAGCGACGCTGTGCGGAGAGAGGGAATTTCAACACCACCAACAAGCGCAGTGCCAGTCCATCAGGATCCCCTTGTACAGCTCGGCCCAGTGAGCAAATCTGCGCCACCCCACGCTCGTCATTGTGAACACTCTCCCCCACCATTTTTTTGTTCTCTCTATTACATGGACTGCTCGTCATCACCTTCGAAATTTCTATGCTGACTTCGTGGAGAATCGCTCTGGGTCCCCTCTTTCTTCGTGCGATCTGTGTTCTCTCTCGTCGTGCTCTGCCGACTTGCGGTGGCAGAGAAGCTCGCACTGCGGCGGCGCTGCGCCTGTTGGAGATAGTTTGACACGTACTGCGTGACAGTGTTCCGGTTCTGCACAAACTCACCGTTCTCAAGCACGATATCCTCGCGAAGGATGAACGTGGAGGTTGGCGCCAACGACGAGTAGTGGTCTCGGAGGCGGTTCAGCAAGTCGTAATGGCCGGTGCCGGGGTTGAACGCCTCGCGATCAAACAGCATCGCATCAGCAAATGTTGGATAGCACCTGAAAGCGGTGTTGCTCTGCACGCGATACTTGCGGAAGCTCCGACGCAGGACTGCGATCATCATCTTCTCCTGGAAAGTGCGAGTCCTGTCCGCGTCAAACTCCTTCTCCTTTCTGTACATGCGCCAGAGCGATTGCAGCAGCGTCGCCGCGCGGAGCTTCTGCACGACGGTGAAGAAATCCATCCACAGCTTCGACCCCATGGAAGAGTCTGCAGGGAACCCCAGCTCAAACAGCGCCAGGGCCTGCACGAGACGAAGGGGAGAAATGTACTGGCTTTGCGGTGGGGGTATGTACTCACTCTCATGCTCGCTACATAGCCGATCACTCAGCGGCGGGGGAGTTTTCCGTCCGCCCATGGGTGCGTGACCCGGCGGCATGTATGGATTCATGGTGTGCTCGGCCTCCTCGGGCGACCTTGTCGAGCTCGACATCGTGCTGTCAGATGCGTCTATGGTGCGATTGTCGTCGAGGGGTGGGAAAACAGGCAGGGTGGTGAAGTCCAGCTTGCATGGTGCACCATTGCGATACGAGTCCCATGTGTCCATGTAACTCTTCACCATCAACTGCCTCTTCTCGCTAACGGGGAGGTAGAGCAGCAACTGGCGCAGTGTGTACATGAAGCGACGCTGCCGGGTGGGTCGACAAATGTTCAGCTCCTCGAGAAGGTGTGGTAGGGCCCACGACGGGATACCGCGCTGTGTGAATAGCCGCGCGAATTTCCTTGCCTGAATTTTGCGGCGCGCCTCGGGGCGCATGTCGTCGTGGTTATCGGTGCCAAACTGCAAGATATTGTGGAGACCCCCGCTCAAGGTCCGGTAGAGCAATGCACTCTTCGCCGGAAGTGGGTATACGGCATGGGCACGAAGTGGGACCAGGGCCACAGCAATACCAACGCCCATCGCTGCGGCGAGCACTCCCTTGCCAATGGCACCAAGAATAAAGAGGAGTCTCCCCGATTGGTAGTCCGCCGCAACATAGCTCACCGTCTCGTTACCGCTGCCGGCAGCACCGCGCACCCACGTGGTCGCATTAAACGGCAACCAGCGATTCGTGAAGTGGCCTGGGATGGCTGAAGTGAACGTTTGGCGAGAGAGCGCACCAAAGGCATCGGACCAGAGGCTCGGCGAAACGTGATGGCCCAGATCGGCTGCTGCCAAGTCAGCGACAGCGGATGCCGAGCCAATGAAGTAGACCACCAGACTCGCAACCCCGAACGCGATGACGACAATGTCCTTCATGAAAGCAAGGATGTATTGCCGGGGAAGAAGACGCAGAACAAAGGCGAAGCGCAGCGTGATAAAATACGTCGCATAGTCATCGGGGGAAATCAGGCAGTCGTCACGCTCCATCAGCAACGTGGCCACCAAGGGGACTGCGATGCAGTAGTACACCAGCTCCACCGTCTCGCACAGAAGCAGAAAACTGTCACCAAACTCCACAAGTCTACTGTCTTCATGTTTGCCAATGTACTGTCGTCTTGACCAGGAGCTGCCGCAGCGGTGAACCGCAAATGCAACACCCAGGATGGCCTCGAACAATCCAATCACCGTGAATGCCACCTCGAATCCGAAAAAGAGATTCAGGTCGTCCGTGGTGGCGTTCGTCGAGGGGCTGATGGCGCAACCAAAGATAAGGCTGATGAGCAGCACAATGTTCCCGAAGCCGCGCAGGTACGTCATGTTGGGTCGAAATTGGGCGAGTGTCACAGGGTCCTCCAGCAGGGGAATGAGTGCGATGGTCAGTCGATGGGTGTCGAGTAGGTTGGCACCCGAACGGAAGAGGTAGGCCAAGCACCACGACACACACAATGCAGGAAGCAGCCAGTAGCTGAAGACAGAATAATAAATGAAAGAGTCCTCCGCAAAGTAGTAGGCAAACAGGCTTGCGGTCTGGTCCGTGCCTGGCCGTCGGCTCTTCACGCAACGGACGCCGTAGAGAGTATCCTCCACGGAGTCTTCCATGACGGCCATGACTAATGTGTCCTGCTCCTGGATCGCGTACGCACTGCACTGTTGCAGGAGCAAGCTATCGGGGAAGGAGAGGTCGTGTGGATGCCAGACATCCGTCGCGTTACTAGTGAATGTCTTGTTGCCAAAGTCAAGTGTCTTTGTGGAAAGAAACACTTGAGCGCGAAGCAGCTCAATGAAGTACGCAAGGGCGCCAACCGCGATCACGGGGAATACCGTGTTGACTCCCGACGACAAGAACACTTTGATAAAACGTTGGACCCTCAGAAATGGATACACCTGCAGCTGGCCCAGACGGACAAGTGAAACGTAGCGCAGACAGTAGTAATCGTTCAGCGCGGGCTCCGGGACGAGCATCATGATTACGGCGATTAGCAAACTGATCGACCCAACAGCGGTGAGAAAGGCTGTTACATCCTTCGGGAAAACTATGATGCCCGTAAAGATGCTCAGGATGTGGATGATCACCGCCAGGATCGACAGCGAATGGTTCCTCGAGTAGGCAGTGTCGGACACCCACAGAAACGCAATTGAAATGACCGTCATAACAAAGTTGATGTAGTGAAGAACGGGTCGTCGTGTAACCTTGCGCAGCTTCCTCAGTCGCAGCTTCTTGCGTTGTACGTCCAATGCCTCCGTTTCCTCCAGCGACGCAAATTCGGAACGGCAGATGATTTCACTCATGCAGTTCACGCAAGTGTCCTTGTCCGATACGTTGTTTGCATCCGTGAACGGAACCACGAACGTGGCCTGGGGAATAATAAATGCAGCGGAGAAGGAGCTTCCGGGGGTTTTGGGAGATTCGAAAAAGATGTTGCGGCGGTGCGCGTCGTAGACCCACATCTTGAGCTTGGTGATAACCCTAGCGGGGATGTCAATCTTGACGCGCCAATGGAAGTACCACGACTCGCCCTCCAGGTAGGAGTCAAGGTAGTCCAGCATATCCTTGTGAAGACTCTGCACGACAAGGCGAAGGAAGCGGCCAATGAAGTTCGACAGCTGTAGCAGCGGGTGCAAGGCGATGGTCAGCACGAACGGAATAAGAAAAAGCTGGAATGCCAGGACCAGCGTTGCCATTAAAGGGGCCTCCTCGTCTATGCGGACGTGCTCCGGTGTCCAGGCAGGGATGGCAAGCTCACGCAGAGAGATCGCAAGACAATTGGTTACGCTGGAGCACACGAGGGATGCTGGCGTTGCGGAGCCGGAATCGTGTTTATTTTCCCTGTACTGTGCTACAAATTGCAGCGAGGCGACAAACGCGACCATCCAGATGGTAACAAAGGTCAGCAGGCAATACAGGAGACCCCAACGCACCATGCCAGGGAACATATAGATGGACGACCACCCCTCCAACAGGCGCAAACTCCGGAATGCGACATACGGCATCGCCTGTGGCACGTACCCGACAACGATGCAGAAGATGCGGATGAGGAGCCGCCAGTAGTGCGAAACAATAAAGTCGATGCGCAGGAATATCAACGAGAGCAGAAACTCAAGTGCCAGGACGCTGCTAAAGACTGCCTCCATTGGTAACAGATTTGGTCGCACTGGGGCCATCACCAACATGCCAATGAGAACCACAGTGCTCTCACGGCGCAGAATAGGGCCCGTCCACTGCCTGGCGAAGAACCGTTCCGCCCATGCTCGGCGCTCCTGCATGCCCAGGGCCGCCTCAATGACCTCGATGTCGTACGTTCCCCGCGACCGCGGATCCTCGTTGCGGCAATCCCACTTCTGCTCTTCCTCTTTGTCGGCTACGTCTGAGCCATTTACCGCAGTCGTGTGTGTGCGGTCGCTCCGCCGCGGCACCCCAATATTGCTCCCCCTGCGCTTTTCCTTTGCCTCCACCTTAAGATTGCCCTGCGCCACCGAGTCCTGCACACGCCGCACAAAACGGTGAACTGCGTGGTTGGAATTGTGGTCATAGTGCGATGCATCCACGGCTTCCTTCGCGGCGCGAACGTCTGCCTCCCACATCACACCGTCAAGTTTCTGCCCGAGCGCCTCCATGTTCGCAGCCCGATGTGCATCAAGAAGCTCCATCTTACTCTCATTGCGAAACCGGTGCTTGTTCATCTTGAGCTTTGTTTCATCGCTGATGTCGTAATGGCTTCGGATCGCGCTGTGCGTCCCGACAATGACAGCGGCCCATGTGTAGATGAAGATTACCGTTTGACACAGCAGGATCTGCACGGGGGGCATTCGCAACGTCAGCACCTCCGAGTGCGTATTTTTCGGGGTCCCGGCCTCGTGTGGGAGCGAATACCATGCCAGCTTCGCTGCAACGTTCGCGGTGGGGAAAGTGGGGTCGATAGCAGGGGCGGTCCCGTTTTTAATGAGCATAATAATGCGGTACTGTGGGGAGAGTGTGCTCCACGAGTAGAGAAACACGCTGCCCCAGTTGCCGTTGGAGGTCAGTAGCATATCATTCAAGCACGCCCCGCGCACCACGGCGCCAACGCCCGCGAGTACAAACGGAAACATCGCGACCAGATACAAGCAACAGTATCGGACTGCCCGGCAGTACGTGCGCGTGCCAGAGTGCATTGGTGCGAAGGTGTGTGGGATGCTTGGGATCTTGAGCAACAGGAGCGTAACCACGATAGCACCACCGTAGGACTTGGTCACCGCGCAAACGAGCGCAGTAATGATGATGGCCAAGTCCACCAGGGTATACCGAGACCAGGGCAGGAATAACGCCAACACAAGCTCAACAGCGATGAAGACGATGTCAACATTGTTGTGGACGTTTGTCGCTTTAGTTCGCGGGATACACCCCATGTACACGAGGAGAAAGACTGCAATAACCGTCTGCGCCACGAGCACATATGGCTCCCCCTTCTTTTGCAACTTGAGAATCCGCTGTTTACGGAGGTCGGGTGGTGGTGGGGGGGCTTTGCGCCTCTTCTCGTTGAAGACGATGTCGCGGAACGCACTGCAAAAGTTTTCACGCCAGATAAGCTGTGTGACCGCCTGCGTGATCCCACGAATCCGCTCGCGCTGGCGAATGGCAGTTCCCTCCGCAATGAAAGCCTGACGCTGAACGGCAAAGTCACGCACCCTAAGGTACGAACAGATTACCTTGACTGCCTCTTCCCTATCACGAGCTCGTTGCTTGGTGAAACGTCGCCACGCCCGTTGCATGGAGATGACAGCCGAACGTACATCGAGGTAGGCTTGACGGATAAACACCCCTTTAAAGTGCGCCTGTATAATCGTCGCCGCACGGTTTTCTCGCCGTTCCCGATACCGGCGATATGCTCGGAGAATACGCCAACCCATCTGTTCTTCTTCAGCGGTTAACTGAGGTAGAGATGGCTGCTCTATGATCTCCACAGCGGGCGCAGCACCAGAGACGTCCGGGAGTGCATCCACTAGCGCATCACCGTCACGCGCATCGGCTGCAATACTCGCCCCCCAGCTGCCTACGCTTTCCATGCCATTGGCGTTCACCCCGACGTCGTCAGGGCCGCCTGCGTGCGGTTCCGCCACTTCCGCCTCAGCTCCCTCCACACCGTCTGACCTCGGGTGGCTAGCTGCCTCGTCTACAGCCACAACGTCCGGAGCTTCGGCTGCGGCAGCGGCTGCACGCGCCTCTGCGGCACGCGCTTCAGCGGCGGCAGTCTCAGCAGCAGCGGCTTCAGCAGCGGCGGCTTCAGTAGCAGCGGCTTCAGCAGCTGCACGAGCTTCAGCAGCTGCACGAGCTTCAGCAGCTGCACGAGCTTCAGCGGCAGCAAGGAGGACGCGATCTCGCTCTTCAGCAGCACGGCACCTCGCCAGCATGCCGCGGCCGAGGCGCTGCAGCACGACAGCGGCTGCTCCGCGCCGGGCAGCTTCGCGCGCAGCCACTTTTGATGCGCCGTTACGTTCTTGCATTTGCAGCCGCTCCCACGCATCCGCCTCCTTGACTGTCAACCTGCTGCGCTCCTCTTGCTCCTTTGCAACGGCTCTAGATAGCTTTTTTGCAGCCTTCTCGATCCGTTTCTTGTATCGGTGCGCCAGTCGCAAAAGCTTCAGAAATGCCCTGTCAGTGTACTCTTCATACTCCGCGCGGTGCTTCGTTTCTGATGTCTCTAGGGCAACGGTCTCGTTACTACGCATCAGGCTTCCACTACAGGCGCCGTTACTGAGCAGCAGCTCCAGTAGATTTGCATTCGCTTGCCAATAGACTCTCGCCAAGTCGTACGCGGTCTCTCCCTGAGCGTTCACGGCATTGAGGGCGCCGCTCTCTAAAAAGTCGTCGCTGTCAAAAATCCAGCTGACTAGCTCCACCATCTCAGTGCCACCAACCTTGGTGTTCTGCATCAGCTCATGGAAAAAGGTATTGCCCGAGAGATTGACACTGAGGTGGATGCCGTATACAGAAAGGAGCAGCAACACCGACGCAATTGACCGCGTCTCACGGGACGCGACATGCAGAGGAGTGTCCAATCGGTCGTTTGCTGTGAATGCAGGCTTCGTAGCATGCTTCAACAACTCGACCAGGAGACTAGGAGAGCGTTGAGAAGCAGCTAAGTGTAGTGCAGTAGAGTGCTGGCCGTCTTCCCACGCAGCGTCTGGAGATACGCCCGACGTCAGCAAGTACCCCACGCGCCGGGCATCCTGTGCGAGGATCGCATCGATCAGCTCAGCTCCTCGCTCCATATCTGATGTTTCGCAAAGATGAAAAGTACAGATAAAAGTGGTACCGACGTTGCTCAGCACCAGTCAGTGATAGAAACACGCTGGGTGCGCGCACCGAAAAACGTGTGTCGAAAGAAATATATACGTAGATTGGTGTAGATATTTTGTGGGAGTAAGGAAAGCTTACTAGAAGCAAAAGTGAAGCAACGAAAAAAAAAGAAAACAAGAGTACCCCTACGCTGGCGTGCAAAAAAAACTATCGCTGAGTCAAGAATACAGTAAAAAAAAAGCACTTAAACCTCTGCACCCGCACAGACAATGGGGTAGAAGGGCAAATATATAAGACCTGTGCGGTGCGTGTGCTGTCTTAGAGGCAATTCGGATATCCAGAAGGAAGTGACTAACGTAAAACGTAACACAGCTGCATATGTGTTGGACCAGCCCTCCCCTTTTTAAGATGTAGACCCGTGACGTGCCGTTTTCTAATGTTACCTCGTTTTACTTTTCTTTATCGTCCACACGGGCCAAATGTGTGCTGCGCCGGTGCGGAGAGTACTAGGGTCCAATAGGAAAGAAACACTCAGAGCGGGGAGTCCTTCTCACCACAATGAATGTTTGCTTCCAAGGGCGGTAGAGCATGGTGGGAGGAGAAGAGTGCAGCGAGGTGATTATTATAAACGTAGGTAGAGCCAATCATTTCGCATTGAAGGGGTGAACACATCCTGGAACTTGCCGCGGTGATTGTACACATCAACCGACATAGCATCCATAACGAGCGGCAGCGGTGCCTTCATACTATAATCCATTCGAAAGGGTTTCACAGTAAACAAAAACGTTCCAAGACACATGAACATGAACCCATCTACCTTCCAGATGAAGGAAAGGGAAACTTTGTACATATACTTGTGTTTTGCCTCGTTCGATAGAAACAGGGGTACAGGAAGCAGGAAACAATAGTCAGCAAGGTGTTCAAATGATTCCGACATGCATTCCGGGCGGAGGGGGGGGGGAAGGGGGACAATATGTATTCTTTTTTAAACGAAATGCACCAGGCAACAACCGGTACAGGTTCCTCCACGCAGTGCTGCGACGTCAGCTCCAGCAGCAAAAAGGTACCAAGTATGGTGAGATATTGATTGCCAGCGGCTCTCACTCGTGAATAATGTCGTCTGGCCGGCGAGGTTCAGTAGGCTCCAAGAGCTCCAGAATGCCAACATGGTGGTCCGCGTCCTTGGGGCCAAAGACCTGAGCCAAGTGACTGTGATGCTTCTCGTCATATGACTCCAGCCGCGTGGAGATTGAAGTAAATAGGTAGGTACATATCTTTCGCTGTAGCTCGCGAAGGATAGCTCCAACATGGTTGCACTCCTCCTCAATCACCTTCTCCCAGGTGGCAAGGGTGTCACCTTGCCACTTGTGCTGATCCGCCACCTGCCGGAGCAACCCAGGGCTCGATGCCGCTGGAGACCCCTTCACGAGGGATGCCTTGCCAGAAAGAAAAGGATCAATCTCGGTGAAAGTCTTCTTCATTTGCAAGTAGGCCTCAAGATACTGGAGACGCGACTTTGCGACAATTGCGGATTTCTCCGCAACTTCTGCAAGAACACAAAGGACGGTGGCGCCGATCGACGACTGAATCGCACTAGCGCCGAAGACCAACTGCTGCACGAGCGCCGCGGTGCGCTTGACATCGGCAGAGAGCTCCCTGGCCTCCGCTAAATCTTGGCTATCTTTTCCAGCGTACCACACTGGAAGAGGCTCATTCGTCTGTGGGGAAACGGCCAAACCAGTAGCTACCGATTCGAGGCGGAGTGCGTCGTCCTGCAAAGAGGTACACAACTCTTTTGCCTTCTCCGCCATTGTCTGGAACTGTTGTTGGCGCGAAAAGGCAATGAGGAATGCTGGCTTCACACAGGCGGGGATCGTGCTCGCGTTGGCGTCCAAAAACGCAATGGTATCCATCAAACCCGCGGGATCGGCGAAGGTATCCTTCGTCTTGTTTTTGGAGCTACTCCCCCCACCCCACGAAAACCATCCCTTCGACTGCTTTGGCCGCACCGCCTCATTCAGCGTCGCCTCGCGGCCTTGACGATTCTTGATCTCGCCCTCAAGAGCGTTGAAAAATAGCACAGCCACCCTCTCACGCGTCTCAAAGAGAAAAAACAAGGCCGGCAGAAACGATGCGATCATGGGACCCTTCTTCGCGAAAAAGTCACACATCAGAGACGCTAACTCCAGCGATGCGTGCTCATCAACGGGGACGTAAGAACTCGGAAAGCTGTAGCGCAGAGCGGAAATAAGCACCAGAAGCTGCGACTGGGATCGCTCAACGACATAACTCCGCGTAGCAATGGTGGTAGTAATGCGGAACCAGAACGTCTTTTTGCACTGGTCTGCGATATAGCCCTCTGACCCAAGGACGTCGCGGGTCTCCCACGTCATTTTTTCTACTTTAAAGACGGCATCGCTGAGTGTGTGCCCATCGCCAGAACCCCGGGAGCTTTCCCCGACGGCGCCGGCAGAGTCAGTGGACTGCGGCTTCCATTTGGCGTGGAGAGTCTCAAACGGTGCAAGTGCCATCGAGAACCGTACAGCATGGGCAGTGGAAGAAGGCACGCTCAGAGGCGGGAGTGACGGGTAGAGGGCATCACAACTGGCGTCTAGGGCATGCAACTCTGCAGGGGACCACACATCTGACACAATGGTGTCAACGCTTCTCGGCACCTGGACTGTGGCGGCCTGAGACATTACGGCAAGTATGGTAATCCCGCAGGCAGCACAAATTAATACGCGCCCTGCTTGACTGATGAGATGTAAACGGTCAAGTAGATAGAGACAAGACAAGATAAATAAAAAGTACTGGATATCGACAGGTGGTTGCTAGAAATGAAGAATAAGCAGCGAACCCAGCAACAGTGACCCTGGCCAAAGTATCTTTACAGATGTTATGCTTTAGGGTGGACCTATAAGACAAAGCGCTGCCGAGTAAAGTTCATGGCAGAATCGTAAGTGTTATTGAGACCAAGATGAAAAAGAGGACGGGAAAACTGAGTGAGCAAGAGCAGCTGTAGCTTCCCTCCCATCTACGACGAGTGCACAAGCCATGCCCACGCACGCCAGGTCGAAACGCGCGGTTCGACGGTCCCCCTCTTGCATATAATTAG
>AUXJ01002444.1:0-10805 GCA_000482205.1 Herpetomonas muscarum
TTCGATTTGATCTGTGGAAACGCAACTGTTATGCCCCGAGGGGCACGCTCAGGGTGAGTGGTACGTATTTTGCTTTTAAATTTTCCCCCGGCCCGTAGATGGAGGCTTTACTGCTCTTCTTGTGGGTGTTCATGTATTGTGTAAAAGGGGGATAAAAACATGTTTTATACCAAATAGGTTATAGATACTTCACCGCTTCGGTGTGTGTGTGTGGTGTGTATGTAGTGTGATCTTCAGCGTGGTGTAGCCGCACACGAGTGAGCAAGAACAACTGATGAGGTGGGTTTCATGGTACAAAACAAGACTACCACGCCAGCTCCACGCCCTCATCCGCCGCTTCATCGCCCTCAGCGACAGCCTTCTCCAGCTCCGCCGCCTGCTTCGCGCTTTCCCCGTCATCATCGCCCTTCGCCTCCTCGTCGGCCGCATGCAACGTCAGCTCCTTTCGCTCACCGCGATCGTACCAGCCAGTAAAGCTGCTGGAGAGACCGAGTGAGACGCACACCTCCTTGACAGCTTTGCTGAAGGTGGACATATCCTCCACAGATTCAATGAACACCACCGCATCATCGTTGCCGATGCGATCCTGCGCTGCACTCAAAGCACCACGGCTGGTGCCTGCAAAGAAGCGAGGCATCGCCGGGGCCGGGGGACGCTGATCGACCGGTGTCGCCGCCGCAGCAGCCTCGCGCGCCATCGCCACCCGCCACAGTGCCATGTCCGTGACACGGAGAAAGTTGCGGTAGCTAAGTGACGCCGGGTAGGACAGCAAGATGTAGAATAACTTCTTTTGCAAATCCTTCATGACCCTGTAATGCTCAAATAGCTTCGGAATATCAGTACGCCGTACCGGACGGGTGCGGATCGCCAAATCGGGCTCAACAAGCGACAATGCGTCCCGTCGCTTCCCCGTCACGACGAGGAAGCGGCGATTCCGCTGCGCGTGCATTGCGCTGCCCGCGTTGACGGTGATGGAGCCGCCGCCCGACTCCGAAGCCTCCTTAGCCGAGTCCCTCGTCCCCTGCAGCGACCTACTGACACCACGGACGGAATGGCGGTACTCGTAGAGCATGTTCCGCAGCGTCCCCTCCAGCACCGGGAAGCCAGAGAGGCTGTCCTGGAGGAGGTCAAAGTCATCGAGGACCACCATCCCTGTTTCAACCCTCGAGGCCTCCCCAAGGGCATCCCGGATCTGCCCGAGCAGCTCGTCGCGGTCCCGTAGCTCAATCAGGCGGCGGCACGACAGGTAACGGACGGTAGCAAAGGGAAACAAAGTCGTCAGCTGCTGCGCGACGAAGCTCGTCCCCGTTCCGGCGCCGCCGCTAACAGCGATGGCGCCGGAAACAATGTGGTTGCTCTTCCGCACCAATGTCACTAGTCGCTTCGCCTGCGCCATTTTCTCCGACATGCCCTCGTCGTAGTGCGCGACGTCGCCCCGATCACGGCCATCGTTGCTGAGGTGGGACAACGAGGAGGCTTCGTCCTTGGCGCTTCGAATATCCGCCATTGCCCGCTCCAGGTCCTTCATGGTCACGGTGAATGCGTCCGTAGACGTCCCCTCCGCGCCCGGCCCGCAGGACGGTAGTGTAGTCTCGCCGTCATCGGTTGCCATCGGTGCCGCACCGCTGCCGCCACACATCGCCGACGGGGCACCGTCCTCTGCCGCTGGCGCCTCCATCGGTTCGCCCTGTCGGTAGCGGAGGAGCGCGTAGCTGACAGCGGAACGGACGGTACCAGCAATGTCGGAGCCGGAAAACCCGCCGCTGCGCACCGCCAGATCATGCAGCGTCACGTTGGGGTCGAGAAACCCGCCCTCGCGCAACTTCGCTGAGTGGATGAAAAAGATCTCCTCCCTAGCGGAGAGATCTGGCGGGGGCACCTCAATAAGCACCTCGAAGCGGCCGGGACGCAGCATCGCCGAGTCGATGGACTGCAGCCGGTTCGTGAGGCCAATGACAAGGAGGTCGTTGCGCGTCTCGATGCCATCCATGAGAGAGAGCAGTGTGTTCGTGACGCCGTCGTACGCGGCCTTCGCGGAACTCTCGTCCTCGGAGTGGCCGCGGCGGCGGAAAAGCGACTCGAACTCGTCAATTACCAATACGTGGAGCGCGGGACGCGTCGCGCCACCGTCGGCGTGCGACGCACGGTTCACGCCAAACACGTCATGATCATAATCTTCATCATCATCGTCATCGATGTGCAGGCCGTCCTTGCGAGCCGTCTCAGCCTGTGCACTCGTGCCCACCGGAACGCCACCAAAGATGTCACGGAGGTTCTTCTCCGACTCACCCACGTACTTGGAAAGGATGTCCGCGGCGTTGACGACGGTGAGGCGAATATCGGGGCCGAGCAGGCGGAACAGACTGCGGGCAATCAATGACTTGCCGTTCCCTGGTGGCCCGTAGAGGATGACGCCGCGAACGTGCTGCATATCCAGCGCCTGTGTCAGGCTCGCCAGAGAGGGAAGACGAGAGAGAAACACGCGCCGGAACAGAGCACGCAACTCCTCCTTCAGACCGCCAATACCCAGCTCCACCCACAGCGCCTCCTCATCGGTCATCTCCGCCTCAGCGTCGCTTCCATCCACCGCAGCACTGCCAGTGCCCTGGTGCTTCGTCGCGTACAGACGCTCCAGGGGATGCTGGGAGGGGTCCACGGTGGGGCTAACAGGGGCACCTGCGTCAACAACCCCCGCACGGCGGAGCGTCGCCGTGACGTCAACCTCCACCGCCTGCCGGAGAATCGCCACGTCCCGGTACGTTGACCCCTCGCCGGCGCTACCAGCAGCGGTGGCTTGAAGAACGACATCGAACCAGAGCGTGCCTCCTACCTTCTTCCACGCCTCAAGTGCACCCTGGCGCCGAGCGCGCCCTCCCTTGTCGTCGTCGTCATCCCCCGCGGTGCTGGCGGGGATAGGGTTGTCTAGCTCGCACGTGATGAGCTGCGTCGGGAACACCTCGGACAGCCGTGCGTTGCCACAGGTTAAACGCATCGGCGCCGAGGCACGCTCGCTCGAACTACCTTCCAGGGCCGAAATCGCCAGCGATTCGACCAACTCTACGCGAAGGTGGCTCGCCGTCGTCTGCCCGGCAGGAGTAGCGGGGAACTGCAATCCACGAAGGGACAGCGTGACAACTTGCTTCGGGGAGGATCCGGAGAAGCACGCAGACGTGGCGCGGGGCGGGGTGGAGTCCTTGCACCCTTTAACATACAAAATCTCGGTGAGGTCGAACGCACACCCGGGGGTGACCAGAACGCTAATAATGACCAGCAGCGCAACGACGGCGCCCGCCCCACGCGAGGAGAGGAGATAGCCCATTCTCATCGTGACACCACAGCGCAATTACAACTGCCGATAGACAGAATGTGGTTATGCGATTGAGAGGCCGGGGGGAGGCGGGGGTATGTCCACGATAGTCACAACCGCCCCTTTCGATGAATGCAGAAGTACGAGACCAGTACACGGGGAAGCTGAAGAGTACAGTCTTATAGTTGATTCTTGGCACTTAAAAATGTCTAATGGAGCAACGGAAGCACACAGCACGGTCCCAAACAAGAGGTCCTATATCGGTGTGTACCACGATATCACAGGAAGCGAAGCAGCTGCAGTGGTCTGTGTGCGTTCGGGTGTCCTCGATCTACCTGTGAAGGTGGATGGTGTTTCCTTGTTGCGAGAATTCGTGTTTTTTTTTACTTTTACCGCTTTATTTTATGACATGTGCGGTGTGTCGTGTTAAGGAACGAGAGCCGGGAAAGGGAGAGTGAAAATAATGATTTCAAATGACGACCATCACGGATTAGCAAAAAGACGAAAGGAGGGCTAACGCGCAGTCCTTCAGGAAGAACGCTGCAATGACATGACCGCTGCTCTCTCCTTATTTTTGTTTCTTTCATCATTTTTTTCCCCCGTTCTAGAGGTGTTCTTCCGTCCTGTTTGAATGCCGTGATGCCCTCCACAGGGGGGAGGGTGGGAAGGGTGCATCGTTTATGTCCCTGGGTGCTGACACATTGAAAGTTTACTGGGCTTAATATGGATGGTGGGTCAAGGAAGGTACACGTCGGCCATCGAGCAGAGCATTAGTTCAGGAACTCGTTACAGCGAGGCATGAAGACAGCAAGCAAATAGAAAGATAGGCGTATTCCATGTTCATGTGTAACCGCTTCCTTCCGTGTCACCACAAGCTCTCTCAGGTGGTACAGCTTACGAGGAGGGGGTAGAAAAGTGGGAAGACGCTTCACTTGTGAATGGTCGCCATGCCTCATCTCAGTGGGGTGGGAAATCGCAGTAACGTGATTGTTCCCCTCTGTCTGCAGGCCATAAAAAGTGGTACAAAACGTGGGGTGTAAATACTGTAGTGATAATAGGGTACAAAAGGAAGGCAGGCACGAAGAAACTCAAAGGAAAGAAAAGAAAACGAAATGAACGCACACGGATGAAGAAGTGGGCAAGGGAACACACGGACGAGAAACAAGATGCTTCGTAGAGGGACTATGTGTAGGTGGAACATCACCAGTGTGCGGGTGAGAGCCAGTGAAAGATGCGGTCACGCACGGGAGCGTTGGGGGAAGAGACTATGATAACTGGGTACAAGAATCTTGTTCGTGAAGTGGGATGCGTGCCGCTCAGTTTGTGTAATATGCTACTGGGTGCGTCACAACAACAACGCCGGGGAGGGAGGGAGGGAGGGGTACGGCATGAAGCGGGTACGTCAACCCATGGGAACGGCAGCTAATCTTAGGTCTACCCCCTGGCAGCAAACACCTCACTTTCGGTCGAGGCGGTTAATACGGGCCCACAACTGCGCCGCGAGAGTGGGATTCTTCAGCACTGTCACCGCGAACCCCGCGTACTGCTCCATTGTGTCGCGGTGGGTGGGGTCCAGCTCCAGGCACTTCTCGAAGCTGTCCTGCGTGGACTGTGTCAGGGACCGGAGCCGTGGCGTCTGACCACCGCTCCCAGCGGAGAGGGAAACACCAGCGCTGGTGGTAGCGGCTGAGCCGGCGAATTGCGGCCCCTGCTTCGCTGCGGCGCGGTACCGATCCTGCTCCTCTGTCTGCAGACGCACGCACTCCTGCATCAGAACCACACACAGCTGCCTGACCACCTCGACATTCTGGGGAGCGAGCTTGTGCGCCTTGTAGAGGTTCTCGACCGCCTCCTCGAACCGGTTGCGGCGATTGGCGTAGAACGTGCCAAGATTCTGCAGCGCGACGGGGTTTGCCGGCTCGACCGCGACGGCGCGCTTGAAGAGTTCCTCCGCCTTGTCAAAGAGCTGCGCACGGACGCCGCTGTCACGGTAGGCCATGGGGGTATTCGTGCACGCCCACACAAACTGCGCGTACAGGCCCAGGTGCTTGGACTGCGGGTCGAGCACGACGCCCTTTTGGAAGTACTCCTCTGGCCGGAACGGCGTGGGCATCATCACGGCAAGATAGTTCGCGTAGTGCATGTGCGCCCGCGAGCAGTCGGGGTTCTGTTCAACGTGGCTGCGGTACAGCGCCTCGCCCGCCGTGCGCTGCTCCATGCCGAACGTCGACGACAGATAATTCGCGTAGCACACGGTGCGGCACAGGTCCCCGCCAGACGCAGCGTAGGCACGCGCGTACATTTTGCGCGCGATCACATGGAAGCCAAAGTCGCAGCAGAACTTGGCGTAGTTCACGAGAATGGCAGTGTGGAACGGGAACCGCTTCACCGCCACCCGGTAGAGGCGATTGATGAGGAGGGACTTGCCGGGGAACTTGCTCTGAATGAGGAAGCACGCCAGACAGGCGGCTTCATCGCTCGTCGTTGTCGCCACACCCTCCATCAGCAACGCGTCCAGCAGCCCCGCGCGGACACCAAAGTTCGTATCCACTGTCGGCTCCACCGCGGTGTCGTAGGAGGGGACGAGCGACGGTGACACACCGAGGCCCAGCACCATGTGCTCCAGCACCTCCAGCCGCTGGGCATGCGACAGCGAGGGCCACTGCGGACCACAGCCGAGGCGGGCAACCCGCCCGTGCATCTCCACCGCGGACTCTGGGTGAGCCGCCATGACGCGGCCCATGTGCACGGCGCCCTTCATGTAATTACCCGACTGCACGAAAAAGTCCGCCACAACCTGCGCCACCTCAAGCGGCGCCGGGTCGACAGCCGCCGCACGCTCGTACAGCGTCTCGGCGTAGGCGGCGTCCGTCGGCAGCTTCAGCGTTGCGTAGTTGGCGAGGAGGATTGCCAGCTCCCCGTTGAACTCTTGCACCTTCTCGGCTGTGTCGGCGGGCAGGGAGGGACTCAGCGCGGGGACTGTGACCTTGTCTAGCAGCTCGACCGCCGCGGCGTACAGCTCCTCCGCGCGCTTGGAGAACCCATTCTGGTGGAAGAAGAAGGCCCCACGGCTGAGGACGATGAGCGCGCTAAGGTCCGCCTCCAGAGTTGCCCTCACCTCCTCCCCCGTCTGTGCGCGCGTGGCGGTGGCAGCAGGGGAAGAGGACGACGACGGCGTCACGAGTGAGGCTTCGTCGGCGGCGTCGCACACGCGGTGTGCCACGAGAATCTGTGCGGCACGGAGGAACGTCGCTGCGACAGTTCCAGCAGCAAAGTTGATGTTTGCCGCGCTGTTCAGGTACAGCTTTTCCGTGTCGTCCAGTCGCTGGGCCGTCAGCGCCCAGTCCAGCAGTGCAACTGGGTTGTGGTCACCCTCAATCTGCAGCACAGCGTTGAGGAGCACGGAGCCCATGGCCTGATTTCCCAGCGCGTGGCACCCGCGAACGAAGCAGCGGATCGCACCGAGCCGTGTCATCGTGTTAAGCTCCGCCTCAGGGATGAGGAGGACGTACAGCAGGACGCTCAGCATCCCCGGGTGGTCACCCTTCATCTCCATCAGCGACGCGGCCTTCATGCAGGCGTCAACTGGGGCGTTGCCGGTGAGCGCCTCCAGCGCCAGCAGCCGGTGCTGTGCGACGAGTGCCCCGTCCCAATCCTGCAGACGCTGGCAGCACGCCACCATGTTCGTCAGAATGAAGTGTTCCCGCTCCAGCGACACGACGGCCGCGAACTCGTGCTTCGTCGTGGCCGGCGTGGGGCGATTGCGGCGGCGGCCGCCCGAGGCGAGGGAGGACGCGCCGGTGTCACGGCCGACCTGGGACAGCCGGTACTCAGGGGAGAGGATGGCGTCAAGGGCGTACTCGTAATGACGCACGGCGCGGCGGACGTCGCCGACGTACGTCTGGTAGCAGTACGCCAGACTCGCCTCGACATCCGCACCAGACAGAGAGATAAGTCGCTGCTGCGGGCCAAGCTGCCACTGGCCCACACCAAGTCCGTCGACAGCACCGTAGACGTCAGCATCTTCCACTGGTCTGTCGCCACTCGCAGACGCGCCGGCCTGTACCTCGCGGTTGACGCGGAGAACGTCCATGGCAGCGGTGTATTTGATTATCGCCTTGTCGACAAACGAGACAGACGCGAGGACGTCGGCGTAACGCTGTAGCACCCACGCAGTCATGAACGTCATACCGGCACGGTTCAGGAGGTCAAGACATCCCTCGAAGAGCCCCAGTGCGGCCGCGTCGTCCTCCACCTGCATGTATGCCTGCGCGCTGTCAAGGAGGACGCCAGCGGCGCGAACCACACTCTGCTTCTGCTCGTGCGACATGGACGGGGCCAGCAGTGCTGCCTCGGCCTCCTCCAGGAGGCCCTCTGATGCCGCCTCCAGGTAGATTATGCCCGCCTCTAGCTGCCCCGTCGAGAGCCCATCGTCCCCCTCCAGTCCGCCCTCCTCACCGGCCACGACGTCAGTGCCGCGGGTGGTTGGAAAACGACCGCTGCTAAGCATTCGCCCGAGCTCCAACATGGCGTGCTCGCTGTCCTCCTCCTCTCTGGCAACGAGGGCGTCGAGGTGCGCCTCGTAGCGCTCCCGGCTCTCGAGCAACATCGCCGCGGAAGACTCGCCGGCGGTCGCGCTGAGCGACCCCCCGTGACGTAGCAAACGGGCCATCGTCAGCCGCAGCTGCGACAGCTGCTCGTGCGGGGCGCCCTGCGACTGCAGCAGCAGCTCCCGCGCCTGGCCCTGGGCGATGGCGCGGTGCACCCGCTTCACATCTTCGAAAAAGAGCCGGGCATCCTCGCGGACGCAAGCGCGCGCGAATGGCCCAAATGCGTTGGGCCCCGGGGCAAGCTGCGCAAACTCCGACGAGGCGTCCGTGTCCCTGAAATCGTACGGGTACCTCTCCAGCACCTGAAGCGCCTCCACGTACTGCTCCGCAGCCTCCCAATGCAGCTGCTCGCACGCCAACGCATTGGCCAGCAGCAGACGGACGTACAGCACGGACGTCTCACGGCGGTCAACGGACGAACTCGCCGCGCCTGTGGCGGCGGCGGCTGCACTGGCGCTCTCCATCATCTGGAGGGCCTCCCGCAGCAAAGCCGCCGCACCGGTCGGCTCCGAGTTGACGAGGCAGAAGGCGCCGTAGTTGACCAGCAGCCGCGCGTACAGAACCAGGAAGCCCTCGCTCCTCATCACCGCAGCCTCCGCGGCGGCGTCGCCCCCGCCGCGGGGCCCGAGGGGGCACTCAAAGCGCTTCTGGAAGTCCTCCCGCAGCCCGGCGTAGGCGTCGAAGGAGTCCTGGCTGATCACGAGCTCAAGCTGCCGCTCCATGCGGCGCAGCGTGCTGTCTGAGGGCCCACGCGCCCACCACCCCGTCAGCGGCGCCGTCAGGCTCTCGATGGTGTCCTGCAGCTTGGCGACAAACGTTTTGGCGCCGATGAGGGCGATAAGCTGCTGCCGCGTCGAGGTCGACGCCGCGGTCGCCTTGCCCGCGGCGTCGACGCGAGCGGTGGCCTTCTTCTGCCAGCCGCCAGCCGCAACAGGGCTGCCGCGTGCGGCGCTGTCAACGGTATGAAGGGCCTCCATAAGAACCGCCTCGTCCTCGCAGACGCGGCGGTCGCTAGCGCGAGCCTCGCCTTTGCGGCTGCGCACCGAGCCCGGCCTCTTTGCAGCGGCCTCAGTCGCCGAGGAGGAAAACTGCGGCGGCGACGACGACGGCGCGGCGGTGCGGCTGCTCTGAAACGCCTCCGCAGCGGCTGCAGCCCTGCGGTCCCCACGGCACCGCCGTTGCCGCCCACTCGGCGCGCCCGATGCAGCTGCCTGTTCTGTCCGCCTCGCCGGGTCCTTCCGCTTCGACGTCGACGACGACGCGGTGCTGGTATGGGGGGCTTTCGGGAGATCGTTCACGGCGTCGGCGGAGGTGATGGAGGTGCGCTGACCCACCTGCGTGAAGAGCTGGGAGTAGGTGAGGTTTACATGGCTGCCGCTGCCACAGAGGCCGGTGAGGCCGGCCGTCGTCGCACGCAGCGCTGGGGTGATACACTGTCGCCGAAGAGATCGCATGATGGGTTTCGGTGTAATTGTTCTAGGAAATTATGAAGGATTGATTTTGGGAAAGGGAGGGAGGGGGGGGGAGGGATGAAACGCGTCCAAACGTAAATAGAAAGGGAAGAGCAAGTGAAAGAGGAAGGAAACAAGAGCAGAAACGGACCACGAGGAGATATTCTGAGGCAGTGAAAAGCGGAAAGCAAAGAAATGAAAATATTTCTGGGTATACAAGCTAGTGAGGGAAAAACAAAAGCCAGAGTGCGTGTAGGCTTGAGAGAGTATCTACAGAGTGCTAACAGAGAAAAACAAATTGCTTGCGCTCTGAAGTGATACCTTCAAAAGAAAAAAGACAAAACAATGTGCCCTCCTCTTCACACGCTAAAGGCAGTCACTCTTAAGTATCTCGTGATATTCTGGTTCTTGTTTTTACTCTTATCTACGTCTTCGCTTGCTATTTGGTTTTAATATTCACTCTTCACAAATGCGTTTTCGTACGCGTATGTGTGTGGGCGTATGTGTGTGTGTGTTGAAAAGAATTTGTGTTCGTTTTCGTGTGTCGATCCTCTGTTAACGTTCGTACACGGGAGAAAGAAAATATAAAAACGGTGGTACAAAAATACACAATATATAAAAAAAAGAAGGGGGACCTGAAAGAAATGTGGGATGTGCGCTTTGGGAGAAGCAAAACGGGGCGCTTGGCGTCGGTGACAGGTGCTTTTTGGTACCTACTCACGGAGCTGCAGTAGCGTGGACTCCTATTTTATCCCCCACAGGTTGCTTCTTTGTCAAGAACAGCCTATGCTATTCCACCTCTGTCCGAGTTCCCTGGAGAACAACGTAGCCAATGATGAGAATGGCTATTGAAGAAAGGCTCGGAAGAAAAACAAAAGGCACGCAAATGAACTAGGAAAGCGAACAGGCAAAAGCGAAGAGGCAAGCTAGATGGGAACAAAACGTTGAAATATACGCGTGCAAAAAAAAAGAAGGAAACAGAGGACGGTTCAGAAACCGTTGTCCACCTGTCGTTGGCTGGGTTGTCGTTGCGTTCCGTGTGAATGGTGAGCAAAGGGCAACAAAAACCAGTGGAGAGGATCCTTTTGAAAAAAGGAAACTTCTTGTGTGAAAAGGTGGAAAAAAGAAGGGCAGCAGGATTGTGAGAAGATGCACTATTTTGAAGTGCGCTGTGTATATAAGCACGCGTAGATCTGTAGGTGTATGTGTGTCGTGTTTGTGTGTGTGTGTCTGTCTGTGCGTACCGAGGGAGGCTGGGCGGTGATATTCTTCGCAACCCAGCTTTCTCTCTCTCAGTTGCACGTGCGTGTCTTTCCTATGCGTTCTAAATGACATTTAAAAAAAGCAAGAGAGTGGAGGTAAGGACATTAGAAGAGTCACAGGGAGAAACGGTTGATATATATATATATATATATATATATATATATATATATATAT
>AUXJ01002445.1:0-20589 GCA_000482205.1 Herpetomonas muscarum
TTTTGTGTGTAGAAGTAGCCCAAATTATACTTGTAATGTCGATGTCTGTGCACAGCGTCAAACTCCAGCTTCCTGTTCATCCGCTGCAACGCATAATTATTACCCGTTCACCTCACTCCCACACCGAGGCGACACGATGTGTGTGCGAGGAAAGAAACACACGGAACGCCAGGTGCAGGAAGAGAGATAACAGAACAAATGCCCTCAAAGGGAAAGCGGTAAATAAAGAAAAGGAGAGTGGACGGCAAACAATAAAAAAATTCAATCAGCGTCAGATCCACATCTGCGTCGAGAGCGGGGGGAGCTGCTTACAGGTCCTCCTCACCCTCATCGTCGCCGTCGTCCTCCACGCCATCCCCGTGAGCGGGGGCCTCGGCCTCGGGCGCCTCATCGGCGGCCTTGGCCTCGTCCGCCTTCTTGCGGGACTCCTTCTCCTCCTCCGCGATGGCGCCGTATGTGCTCTTCACGAGCGCGAGAACCTCTTCAATGTTGTCGCCGATGATGATGTTGTTGAAGATGCTGCCGGACTCGACCTGCCAGACGTCGATGCCGACGTACTGGAGGGGCTTCGGGATCTTGTAGAGGTCGGCGTCCTCCTTGAACTCGGGGTTGGGGATGCGCTTCTGCGTCCAGGGGCCCTTGTAGGCGGGGTTGGCGATGGTGCGCGGCGCCCACTCGCCCTTGTACGCGGGGTTCGGGATCTCAGGTGCCGTCCACTCGCCGTCCTCCTCGTCGTCCCAGTCCTCCGGCTTCGTCGCGCTGGCGTCGACAATCACCGGCGGCTCGTCGTCCCAGTCCTCCGGCTTCTTGTCCTCCGGGTCGGGGATGCGGGCCTCGTCCACCCAGTCGGCCGGCTTCGTGTCCTCCGGGTCGGGGATCGTCTTGGGCGCGAGGAAGTCCCAGTCGTCGTCGAGCTTGCCCTTCGTCTTCGCCTCGCCGTCGAGGTAGAGCACGTAGGTGCGGTCGGCGCGGATGAGAAGGGTGTAGACGTGCGTCAGCTTGTCCTGCGGGACGGGCTCAATCTTGTTCCACAGCACATTCTTGCCCTTGTAGTTGAGGATGACGTGGATGCGGTTGTTCGAGCCGCAGCGGTCGGGGCCGAACATGAGCCAGTAGTCGGACTCACCGTGGAAGTCGGCCGGGTCCATGTCGGGGAGGAGCTTGAGGTAGGCGCCGCCGCACTTCCAGTCCTGCTCGTTCTTCACAGAGAAGGAAACGACAAAATCAGCGCCGTCGTTCGTCACGGGCGTCGGCAGCTTCTTCGACACCGCGTAGAAGCGGGCGTCCTGCGTCAGGCGCAGGCCCGTCTCCTCCTTCTCGTTCACAAAGTGGCTGCCGGCGGACAGCTCCACCTTGCCGTAGTCCTCCCGGTGCTTGGACGTGACCCAGCCGTTTAGGGACTCGAACTTCTCGTGGTAGGCGATCTTCGCCTCCACCGTCAGGGCCAGCATGGCCAGCAGGGCAATGCCCAGCGCAGCGAGGCTGAACCGTGTCATTGACAGTGTCGTCTTCGTTGCTGTTAGGGTAAACAGGGTGGCACTGTTAGAGTACAACGGGGATACAATCGCTTGCAAAGTAGGGGATGGATAATTAGCGTTCGGCGTTAAAAAGTTGCGTGTAGGGAAAGCCAACAATAAGCTGACAAAACTAGAAAGGTATGTATTTGCGTGTGGAAAGAGCAGAAGGAAGTGTAGAGAGGAAAGGAAGATAGATAGCGTTACTTGACATGGAGAGACATGATGATGTTGTGATGCACGTGCCACATGCAGACAAAAGAGGGGGGACAATGCAGGATGTTGTCTTGTGTGATGAAAGAGCAGCTCCACAACTGCATTGTTGTTCAATTTCTCCCACTGTCCCTACGCGAAGAGGTGTACCCGCGGAGAGAGCGACGTGTGAAAGAAACCACACACAGACACACACAATCCCCACGTACACCTCTTAGGGGCAATAGGGCGAAAAACACGCATGTGTGCCTAGAGGCCACCACCACCACCACCCCCGCACACAGGCACAGTGTGAAGTACTACGACCACCGTGCAAATATCCTAGTTGTATTGTTGATTTTGTATAAATAAATGAAGGGCAGTACCAAATGGAGGATACTGCGTACTTCTGTGTTTCAGTGTGTGTATATATGATTAAACTGTGCGGTTAAAATGTGTATTCATCATTTGGGAAGACAGGGGGGGGAGTGAATAACAAAATAAAGGAAAATCGCCGCACACACGCAACAACCATTCACGCCCAAATTAAAATATTCTTCTTCGAAAAACGGCACAAAACGGTTATAAGTGGATGCAACGGCATCAAATCAAAACGGGCGGTTAATGCGTATCGGGCCATTACGACAAGAGGAAAAGATGCGTCTACGCCGGTCACAAACGGACCTGCGGAGGACCACCCGTAATACGACTCGCGTCAACATGGACAGCGAAAACACCAAAGGAAAAAAGAACAGCACAAGAAAGGAAAAACGAAACGGTGGGAGCAGCCTCAAAAGAGATGGGAGGCTCTTACGCATAGAAGCACACGAATCACCGCAAGGGTAGCATGCTAGTCCCTGACACCGCTGCCCTACCGCTCCTCCTGCTCCTCGGTGGAGGAGAACTCCTGCTGCGGCACCGACGGCTCCTCGCTGGCTGGTGCGTTGACCGAGGAGTGGACCGAGGCGATTGGTGCGTACACGACGCTGTCGATGCCCTGCTCGCTCGCGGCCCCCGCCGACCCCGCCCCGTACGGCACGGAGCTGTGCTGGTGGCTGTGGACGGACGCCTCGTCCATCCCGTAGCGGCTGTTGCTGGCCGGCATCGGCATGCTCCCTGCTCCACCCGCCAGCATATTGGCGCCGCCGTACCCGGTGGAGTTGGCGCTGGAGGCGAGGCCGAGGGAGCCAAACTCCTCCTGCGACTGTAGGTTGTAGGATGGGACGTTCTCGTACGCCTCGGAGTTCATCCCGTGCGGCATCGAGCGGAGGCCCGAGTGCATCTGCGAGTCAAGCACGCCCATCGACGACTGCACGCTCTGGCTGTGGGAGGAGTACATCTCCGAGCCGAAGCCTCCGCCGGTGGCGCCGAGGCGGCGGCCGCCCCGGCCACCCGCGCCGGCCCTCCGCGACTGGCCGGGGTAGGCGAGGCTAGCGTGCACCATACTCGCCTCCATGATGCCGCCGCCGTACAGCTTCGCCGCGCCGCCGGCGAACGGCGCCACCGACGAGGCACCGGCGTCGCGGTAGTAGTTGCTGCTGGCGTTGACGAACGGGGTGGCCTCGTTGCCCTTGAAGTAGGCCGGCACGCTCGAGCTCTCCTGCAGCACCGAGGCGGCGCTGTGGTACGTGTTGGCGGTCCTGCCAGGGGAGACGGCCTCCTCCTGCGACACGGCGCCGACGAGGGCGCCCATGTCGAGCATGAGGTCGAAGAGGCCGGTGCCGATGCGGGCCTGGTTGCCCAGCACGAGGTTCGCCGACACGCCGCGGATGGGGTCCTTCTCGCCAAAGGAGGCAGCCGCCATGAGCACCTTCACCGTCTCCTCGAAGGAGCAGCGCATCAGCGGCCCGGACATCTCGCTGCGGTTGATACCGGAGCGCGAGACGGCCATCAGGTAGCCCCGCTGGCACATGGTGTCCACCAGCACAGAGTAGTGGCGGTAGTTAATGTTCAGGCCGTACACCACGTACGCGGCACGCAGCTCATTGAGCAGCTTCCAGCGCGCCGCCTCAATGCCGAGGACCTGGGCCACCTCCGGCACCTTGTTGCTGCTGGTCTTCGCAAAGTCGATGATGTTGTCGTTGGCCCTGTCCAGCACGCCGACAAAGATCTTCTTGAGCGCCGTGCCCTCCGTGTCGATCATCCACGCCTTGGGGAAGACGAGCTCGCCAGTGCCCTCACGCTCCTCCGGGACCTTCGTGTCCTTGAGCAGGGTCTTCTTGATCCCCGGGATACCGAGCAGGTGCACGCTCGAGAGCAGCTTCGGGATCTCGCGCAGCAGCGTCGGCACCGCCTCCGCACCGTTATCCATCCTCTTCATGCGGAACCGCACCACACGCTTGCTGGTGTTCTCCATGTTCGCCTGAACAATAAAGTCATTGTCGACGGCACGAATCGCCTTCTTCACGTCCTTCATCCCGAGCTGCTTGTCGTTGAAGACGTCATCGTCAAGGATGAGGCGGGCAATGAACGGCGAGTAGCCGCGCTCGTTCTCGGCCTCCTCGTCCTCGTCACTGTTGCGGGCGGCCTGCTCGAACCGGATGATGTCCTCGTCCTCGGCGACGACGGTGTTGTTCGGGTCGGGATCGTAGATAATCTGCACCGTCGTGGTGATGCTGGCCAGGGTGCAGTACTCGATGAAGTGCTGCGCCTTCTGGGCCCGCTCGCGCTGCTGCCAGCGCTTGATGAGCGAGATTGCGAGAGACGCGTTGCGCTGGTTGCGGCTGACGTTGAGCAGCTCCAGCAGACGCGGCACACCGAGCGTCACATTCTTGGACGAAATGCCGGCGTTATGGAAGGTGTTGAGGGTCATCTGCGTGGCCGGCTCACCACACGACTGCGCGGCAATGGCGCCAATGTTCTCGCCGGGGGTGATGATGGCCTGCTGGTACTTGGTGCGAATCTCCTTCACGAGGTACTCGAAGGCCTTCAGGTTGAGCTTGTACTCCTTCAGCACCCGCTTCGACCCCAACATCTGCCGCAGATGGATCTTGAACAGCGTCAGGGCGCGGTCCACGCGCTGCTCGCAAATGACGTTGGTGAAGCGGCCGTCCGGGGCGCGGTGGTAGCTCGGGAACTGGCGCGACAGGTACATCTCCAGGTCACGAACCTTTTCGATGATGACGAGGGGGTTCAGGTCCGAGACGCTGCTGCGCTTGCCCATCGTGGCGCGGGCGTTCTGGATGATACGGCCGACGTTGACGGGCAGGTTCAGCTTCACCTTCTCCTCCAGCTCGAGGAAGTGCCGGGCGTGGCGGCGGTCGTCCATGAGCTGGTCGAACTCGCGGTGCAGCGCGCGGGCGCTCTCTGGGTCGCGGATCAGCGTGTCACGAACGAGGTCGTTCATGTAGTGGCCGCCCAGCTTCTCCGAGAAGCTGCCGTCCTCGTTGAACTCGTACCGGTAGACATCCTCCATCGCCTTGTTGTTGAGGCCGACGAGCTTGAACTCCTGGTTGCCCTCAATCCTCGCGCCGTCCAGGCCGTCCTCGCCGTAGAAGAGCTGAATCAGCTCGCCATTCGCCGTCCGCACGGTGCCGTCGTAGGCGGCGTGGACGTCCTCCAGCGCCTTGATGAGCTTACGCTGGAGGTAACCCGTATCGGAGGTCTTCACGGCGGTATCGATGAGACCCTCACGACCGGCCATCGTATGGAAGTAGAACTCGTGCGGCTTCAGCCCCTCCACGTACCCACGCATAGCCATACCACGGGAGGACTCACCGTAGTCGTCCAACATGAAGTGCGGCAGCGTGCGCCGGCGGAAGCCGAAGGGGATACGGGCACCGGCAACGTTCTGCTGACCGACGAAGACGGCAATCTGACAAATGTTCAAGTGGGTACCCTTGCTACCCGCCTCAATCATCACCTTGAAACTGTTCGTGCGCTTCACATTACCGAGGGCGTCCTTGGCGGCCTCCTCACGGCACTTGTTCAGCTCTTGGTTGACATCGGCCTCGAAGGACTGCACGAGCGACATACCCGCCTTACGGGAAAGCGTGCGGTTGTTCGCCGCGGCACCAATCTTCTCCACCTCAACACGAGTCTTGGCGAGGACATCCGCCATCTTCTTGAGCGTGTCCGCATCGGCGACGGTATCCTGAATACCGACGGAGAAGGCAAAGTTGATGTTGAAGAAGGCCGTGATGCGCTGGACACCGTTGATGAACTTGGCCACGTCATCGGAGCCGCGCTCGTTGAAGATGACGTGAATGAGCGAGCCGGGGGACGCGCCAATGATACCCTTGGTAATGGCGCCCATGAGCAGCTTGCCGCCGTGGATGAAAAGGTTCTTGTCGTTGTGCGAGAAGGGCGGCTTCTCGTACGGGGTGATGGGGTGGTTCACGTCGGGCAGCACGAGCGAGAAGATCTGCTTGCCCGTCCACAGCGGACGCGGCTTCAGGATCGCCGGGATCGGCAGCTCCCACAGGTCCAGCCAGAGCGCGACACTCTGCACAAAGTACTTGTCGAGGAAGGTGTCCTTGTCGGTGAGGCGGTAGCTTCCCAGCAGACTATCCTGCACGATACCCATGCACGGCGCGGACTTGTTCGGCGACACAAAGTTCTTGGGCACCATCATCATCTCCATCAGCTCCGCCTTGGTCAGCAGGCTCTGCGGCACGTGCAGGTTCATCTCGTCACCGTCGAAATCGGCGTTGTACGGGGTGGTGCAGGACAGGTTTAGGCGGAACGTGTTGTAGTTGAGCACGCGCACACGGTGGCCCATCATACTCATACGATGCAGCGTCGGCTGCCGGTTGAAGAGGACAACGTCGCCGTTGATGACGTGGCGCTCGACGACGTCGCCGACGCACAGGTTGAGCTTCGACTTGTCCCGCACGAGGCCCACCTTTGTGACGGTGCCGTTGGGGTGCATAATGTAGTTCGCCGACGGGTACGTCTCGCTCCGCACCATCTCCGTCAGACGCTTCTTGTTGATCGTGTTCACGCGCTCCGGAAACGTGAGCGTCATGGCGACGGAGAAGGGCACGCCAACCTCGTCAACGTCAATGTTCGGGTCACCGGTGATGACGGTTCGGGCGGAGAAGTCCACGCGCTTACCCATCAGGTTGCCACGCAGACGACCGTACTTGCCCTTCAGACGCTCCGTCAGGGACTTGAGCGTCTTGGTGTCACCCACCTTCGTCGGCTTGTAGAAGGTCGAGGCGTTGTTGAACAGCGTCGCGACGCTCTCCTGCAGCAGCGCGCGGGAGCGGTCAGCGGCCGCCTTGGCATCCGACTCCTTGTCCTTGCGGAGCTGCATGTTCCGCTTCACGATGGACATGATCTGATGCGTCAGCTCGTCATCGGACTTCATCGCGCCGAAGGAAATGGCGGGGCGCACCTGCGGCGGGGGGATGGGCAGCACCGTGAGCACCAGGTCGCGGGGGTGGCAGAACTCCGGCTCGAAGCCCATCTCCCGGGCGTCGGCGTCGCTGACGCGGTCCAGCACCTGCCGCACCGTGTCCGCGCTCCACGGGGAGTCCACCTCGTCCTTGGTCGCGCGGACCTGCAGGCCGGGGTAGATGCCCTCGAACCGTCCAATGCGCGGCTGATCGGAGTTGCAGTTGGTGCAGCTGCCGCGGGACAGCTTCGAGACCATGCGCAGGCGGTTGATGCCGGAGAGAAGCATGTACTTCTTCACCACCTCATTTTTGGAGTTGTCGAACAGCAGCGCGCCGCATTCCTTACACACGCACTTGAGTGCGATGAGGACAATGTCGAAAACGCCAATGTTGAAGAGCGGCTCGGCCAACTCCACGTAGCCAAAGTGGCCGGGGCACTGCGGATGCGGCAGCTGGCAGGTCGCACAGCGGTGGTCAAAGTCCGTCGTGCCCATGCGCAGGTCGTTGATGCCGCCGCGGACCGGCTCGCCATTCTCGAACGACTTGGCGTGCTCAATGAGGCAGACAGCGTAGTCCTTCACCTGCTTCTCCTTGAACATCTGGAACTGCACCTCGTGCACCTTGCGCAGCGGCATCTGCGACGGCGGCAGCGGTGCTCCTCCCGACATGGTTAATTCTAAAGGGTACGAAGGGTGGGAGGAAATGAGGAAAAAAACGGGGAAAGGGAGGGGGTAATTAGTCCGACGCTATCCGCTCAATACAAGAGAAGCGGATAGAGTGGAAAGGTACAAAAGAAAAAGACACGAAAAAAAAAGACTTACAAATGCGCACTGGACCAGCTAAAGGACAGTACACACCAAATCACCAACAACGACAAATAGAGAAAAAGAAAGAAAAGGAAGGACAGAAACCTCACCAGATCCACGGCACGAGAATGAGCTCACACACGCGGATACGCCTATTTCCTTTTCCTTTTACTTGAAATAGGTGAAGTTTACCTCAATTACACGGACCTACATGTTGCAGTGTGTGTGTGTGTGTGTGTGTGTGTGTGTGTGTGTGTGAATGGTGGGGAGTTTGGATACGAATGAGCGACGGTGGTGGGGAGATGAAGGAATTAGAAGTTTGAGTTCATCACTGTTTATGAGAGAGGGATATTTCCGATCATTGCTGGCAAGCCAAACCATGACAGCGGGGATGGGCAGTAGTGCTGCTTGATGAGGTATTTGTGTCATCCTCATGTCCAGAATAAAGGATATCAGGCGAGAAGGCAGGAGTTAACCTTTTAGTGAATGTTATACGTTTTGTTTTGTTTTTTTTAAATGGGAGTAGACTACTTCCCACCATGGGGTTGCTGTGTGCGAAGGTCAGTAAACCCTCCTCCACAAAGCGAAACTGCAAAAGAAATGACGGATACGTTAGCGGATACAACAAAGATAAGGAGCTATTTTCATAGGGGGAGTATCAGCATGGATATCCCCCGGGCAATATGTCTGCCAAAGTTTATGGTGTGCGTGCGTGTTGTTTTCTTAAGTTTACTTGTGGATTGTGAGTGCTTAGTCAAAGTTACCCCGACGGCCGATCGCGCCGATGGTGATCGTGACGGCGAGGGTAATCAGACAGTACACATAGGCCATGAGTGGCCGATCAGCGGCGTAGAAGCCGACCCCCTCGTTGACAAAGGACGACACAGTCGAAAGAGCGCCGCAGACGCCGTTGGCCACAATCCAGTACCACGCGTTTTGTGGCCGGTGGTGCTCATAATTGTCCATGAAGACGACAAGAAACACACCGAGGGCGTTCGCGGCGAGGGTGCCAACGGGAAAGCCACTCCACTGCGGCCGCTTGTTGAGGTACACGGAGAGGAGAAACCGCACCACGGCGCCAGCTGGAGCAATGGCGACGGCCTTGATGTCCTCGCTCGAGACGGTGTGAATGTGCCCCTGATTGATACGCACCTGAATCGCGATGGGCACCGCAATCGTCGCCGCGCAGGACAAGAGCAGAAACACATACTGCGCAATAGCGAAGAGCTGATGCTGTTTCTTGGCCGTTGCCTCCTCTGTGCTGTCGCTGGAAGATGACAGGGGTAGCAGCAGTCTGTCCACCAGCCAGCGGGCGCCGGCCACCATGTCCCTTCCCCAAAGGAAGAAGATAAACGGCATCGTGAGGCCGCTGATCAGCTCCTCAAAGGCAGCTCCGGCAGTGTTGCCGTTGGTGATGTCGCCCACCCAGCTACTGAAGGTGGTGAAGCTCCCGCAGAAGCCGACGCACAGCGCGCGGTGGACAATGGGGAGTTCGCTTTCAGGCGGCAGCGCGGCGCCGAAGAGCGCCATAGCGAAGCTGCCAATCGAGTTCGGCCCGAAGAACTGATACGTAGACATAAACGGAATGGACCCGAAGCCGCCGTGCAGCGCCAGGCGCGACGCGTTGCCGGCTAAGGACCAGCAGGAAACGCTGAGGATTGACAGAAACAGCGTGAAGTCCGTCTTTGCCTTGCACTCCTCCCAGTACGACTTTTCGTCCTTCTCAGTGTGCGGTGGATCCGTGACTGTGGTGGGGGAGGCCTCACCGTCCCGAGGAGTCCCATCCGTCACTGCTCCGCCGCTCCCTCCCTGACCATCTGATGCAATAGGCGAGTGATCAGCATCCGTTTCCATCACGGCTTTTTTTTTAAGGGGATTGATTGCGGTCTTGTAGAGATCAGGCGGAATAGCCTACATGAAAAGATACTGTCTTTGTATATGTGTCCCGTTAGGGTTTTTACCGGTTATTTTTTAAACGCGCTTGTTCTCCTCCACGACGGCGTACTAGCTTCACCTAGTGCAATTTGGGGGTAAAGAGGGCAAATGGCGTATGCAACTCATAGTAAAAGAAAGAGGATCACCCATTAGGCTCTATTCCAATGTAAACGCCCCGTACAGATCCCTGCTCCTTTCTTCATTCACAAGTTCGCGGGAGAGGTGAGGGGACACAGATGTAGGTCCTCATGCAGCTGATATTCACAGTTATTCGCTTTGAGGGTTGTGATCGTTGTTACGAGTTACCGTGCGTCTTCAGAGCTCTAAGAACGCCGGATAATGAAAATACAAGCGGGTGAACGAGACGCAGCATTTGGCGGCAGTGCGTCGAAAAACCACCACAAGGATGAGCTGTAGTATGATGTGATGGCAGAGGGAGTAGGGGAGGGGAAGGGGGGTGGAATAGTTCCGCAAAACAAAAATCGTCGTCGTTTTCTTTGGGATATATTTTTTGACGGGCAGTAGTCCTCCTACAGTTTCGTGGTTCACCATTAGCAGCCACCGCACACAAGAGCAGCACGAGAGGATCGCTCCACGCACCGACAGCGTCTTTTCTCACCTCCACGCATACACAAGCACATAGGTTGCCGGGGCTACTGGCAGTGTCCGCTCACGATCCGATTTCTAAAATGAGAGCGCACAAAAGTACAAGAAGAGGCAAATGCATTCCCGTTGCTTTTCTTTTCTGACACAGTAGTTAGCCGGTCCTTCGCGGGATACATTCAGAGTGCAACGCATCCCGCAGCCGTCCATGAGGAGGTGTATGCCTGTTGCTGGTGTTGCGGGAGAGCACTAGTAAAAGACGCTAACGTCGTAGGTGGCGACGACCTGGGTGATGCTGCACCGCAGGTTCTCGTCCACGGAGAGAAAGGCACCCGAGTTGTTAAACTCGCCGCAGTAGTTCGGTGCGGAGAATACCGTGACGCAGCGGCGACGGGCAAAGAAGGCGTAGCCCTCGTCAACAACCTGGTGGGCGCGGCAGATGAGGTCGAGGTCGAAGCGGCTGACAATGTCGTCCACGACGTCCTCGCCAAACGTCCACGACACGCCGCGGTCATTGTCGCCCCAGCCGGAGATGCCCTCCTCGGAGGGGTCGGACCACAGAAGGTCACAGATGAGGCCGCTGTCGGGGACATCCGTCGGGCGCAGGATGCGGCGGATCTGCTCGAGGCTCTGCAGCTCCGGACTGAGCCCGCCGTGCATGCACAGAATGCGGTCGTCGACGAGGCCGGCCACCGGCATGCAGTTGAAGGTATCGGTGAACATCTTCCACAGCTTCACGCTGAAGCGGCGCTTGCACTCGTCGAAGAAACCGTAGATGCGGTTGATGCTGCTGCTCTCGTGGTTGCCGCGGAGCATGAAGAAGTTGTTGGGGAACATGAGCTTGTACGCCATCAGCAGGCACACCGTCTCGAGCGACTGATCGCCGCGGTCCACGTAGTCGCCTAGGAAAATGTAGTTGCTCTCCGGGGGGTAGCCGCCGAGGTCGAACAGGCGCAGCAGGTCGTGGTACTGCCCGTGGATGTCACCGCAGATCTTGACCGGGGCCTGAATCTCGATCAGCATCGGCTGCGACATGAACAGCTTCCGCGACTCCATCACCAGGTGCATCACCTCCGCCTCCGTGAGCGCCTCCGTGGTCGCGGAGGCAGCAGGGTCGTCGTCCATGCGGCCGCTCCCCCGCGTCTTCACGACGCGCGTGCCGAGGCCAGACCGGCTCGCCAGGGCGCGCTCATGGGCAGCGAGACGGGACTGCCGGCTAAAGGAGGAAGACAGGGACGTGTCTGCAGCCGCTGCTGCGCTGTTGTGCGCGGGGTTCAGGAGCAGCTTTTTGACGATGACCTCCAGATCACCACCAGCCCGAGTCATTGTCGCTGGATCGCAAGAAAAGCGAGGTAAGATGGGTAAAAAGGAAAGAAGAGCGAGATGAACAGATGGCACTACACAGAAAGTATCTAGCGGATGTTATGTAGTGAACGGACTAAAAGGAATTTATTTAGAAAACAAAACAGGGAGAATCAGGCTATACAGGGGAAAAAGAAAACAATGAAAAGATCACACGCGCTACTACACACGGTACCTTCACACGAGGAAATGCAAAAATGGAGAAAGGAATGCCGTTGTTCGCAATCAGTTGAATAACGAGAGGTCGACGGTAGGTATCAACAGCATGTGTTAATGATGTGCAGTCACTATGCACTGTGGATTGATCTCACGAACGGCAAATCTTATTCACACCAGTGTGCAGTGGATTTATGCGCAATTAACTTCAGGCACACATATACCCACTGTTTTTTTTTGTTTTTGTTTTCTTCAAATTACCGTACCGTTCAAACACACACCACCCATACACACACATCGGCTTGTGTGTACTGGAAAAAGGGTCACATTGAGAATATATCACTGCATTGCATGGGAATACACTGAAACACACACATGCGCATGCAAAAGTGATAGAAAGAGCAGACATCCATGTATTGTGCCACTGTGGGTACCTCCGTTACTTCTTCGTCTGGTCATTCCCGTAGGCGCGGCCGCGCTCGAAGGACTCGGGGCGCCAGTGCCGCATGCGCGTGACGTCGCTGTCCTCCCCAGTGTTCCAGCTCCCGCGGCCCACGACCATCCGCGCGCACTCCACCAGCCCCAGCACCATAGAGGGGTAGGAGGGGTTGAGACGCAGGAGGTCGTACACGGACTGCCGGTCGCGGATCGCGAGCGAGGCCGTTTCAACGACGCTGGCCGCGTGGCTACCCACCGCCCGCACGCCCAGCACGCGCTTCTGCCGGTCGTCGGTGACGATGAGCTTGACGAAGCCGTGCGACTCGCCGGCGACCTGCGCGCGGGCGAGGAAGGAGTTGCTGTACTTGCTCGCAATGTAGCCGATGCGCTGCTGCTGGCACTGCGTCTCGTTGAGCCCGACGCAGGCGACCTCGTCCTCGAGGAACATGTTCGTGCTCACGTTGTGCAGCGCATCCCAGTTGACGACGCGCTCCGGCGTCAGGCCGTACATGTGCTGCACCGCCCCGCGCGCGGACGCCTGCGCCATGTTCACGAGCTTCCGGTCGTTACCCGCGTCGCCGAGGCAGTAGATGTGCTTGTAGGGCAGGCAGCGCTTGTGCTCGTCCACGACAATGTGGTCGTTCCGCACCCGCATCTCCGTGTTCTCGAGGCCGAGACCCTTGTAGTTGGGCACGCGGCCGACGGCGACGAGCGCGCGCTCGACAAAGTTCGTCTCGATGCCGCCCGTCTTCATGTTGTGCACCGAGTACCGCACCCCCTCCGTCCCGTCCTCGTCCTCGTAGGGCGTCAGCTCAAAGAGCTGGCTGTTCTGGTGGATGCAGACGCCACGGCGGGTGAGGCTGTCGTGCACGCCGGCGGCGATGTCCTCGTCCTCCTTGGGCAGAATGCGCGCGGCGCGGTCGACGAGGAAAACCTGCGTGAGGCCGAGGTCGGCGTACATGGACGCGAACTCGCAGCCCATCGGGCCGCCGCCGACAACAACCATGCTCTTCGGGATCGTCTGGGTGAAGATGTCGTTGGACGAGATGACGCGGCGGTGGTCGGTCGGGCAGAGGCGGTGCTCCCGCGGCGAGGATCCCGTCGCGATGATAAAGTAGTCCGCGCTGAGGCTGCGGTACTCGCCGGACTGCGTCGTCATGATGTCAATCTCGCGCTCGCTGTTGAAGGTAGCCTTGCCGGGGATGATGTCGATCCCGGCGCGCTTCACCATCTCCCGTACCTTGTGCTCGCGCGTCTCGCCAACCTGCCGGAGGGTGTCGCGGATGCGGTCGCCGTTGATGGCCGCCTTGATCTTCGGGATGACAGCCGGGTCGAGGAGGCTCTCCGCGTACCCGGGCTGCGTCGTCGCCCGCGCAGCGAACTTGCTCAGCTCCCACAGCGTCTTGGACTGCAGCGTGCCGTCCCAGATGTCACGCCCGCCCAGCCGATCCGCCTCCACCACGCAGACCTTCTTGCCGAACGACGCCGCGCGCATGGCAGCGGCGATGCCGCCAGGGCCACCGCCAATTACGCACAGCTCGTAGCGCGGGAAGGCATCGCTGCGGCGGAGCACCGGCACGGGCAGCTTCCACAGCAGAGTCGACCGCCTAAACATGAGCGATGATACGGGTGCTGTGACGTCTAGAGAAAGAAATCCTACTAGCTGCTATATATCGGATAGAAAGGCAACGAACGAGAAAGGGGAATACAAAAACAAAAACAGAGTAGTTAAACGAAAGACCTGAGAAACAGAAACTTTAAGTCACGGCAGTGTGCGGACTTTTAAATGACTTTCCTACAGTCCTGTCAAGGACCAAGCGAAGTTAGTGTTTGTGATAGGAGGGGGGAAGGAGAACGGGGGCAGAGGATCGTGAAGGAAAGGAATGTGGGAATGGGACAACGATTCACAAGATCTGATGAGAAACTGATACGAGACTGAACGCCCACATGAAAAGGCTATGTGGGGAACTATACATTCCTCTTCGGTTGTACCTCCCACACTGAAACAGTGACACACATTGCGCAACTCTCTCCGCGCTCTGAATACAATACAATGCGGGTGAATCCACTCGCATTGACGCGCGTGCTTTTATTTCAACATGTTTTCCTTTTTTTCTGCTTAACGTACGTGACATGACTAACACAGGGCCATTACCGTCAAGGCAATGCAACTAGACATACCCACACAAGCTGCGGGTATGCATTATCCGAACGTAGATATTGAGGACCGCAACGGTGCACTCCACACACTGGTGGCGTGCGTCCATTGCCATTATGCACAAATACACATGCGTGCATGAGAAATGGGGGGGGGGGGTCCTAAAGCTTGCGCTTGGGAGCCTGGAAAAAGAAGCCAGGCGTCGCGGCTGTCGCATCAACCGCCTCCTCCGCCGCCTTTGCAGAATCAGCAGCAGCAGCAGCAGCAGCTGCGGAGGGCGTGGAGGCGGGTGTCGAAGCGTCGCTGCCGGCGGAGGCCTCAGCAGCAGAGGAAGAGGAGGACGCGGTGGAAGCCGGCGTGGATGCCGCTGCCGGGGCAGAAGCCGCAGACGATGTAGAAGCAGCAGCCGGAGGCGGTGTGTGCTTCTCCGGTCGGCTGATCTCCTTCCGCTCAACGATGCAGGCCGTCTCGCCGTCGGCGTCCTCGGCCGACACGCCGCGCTTCACCATCTCCTCCTTCACCTCCTCCTGGTACGCGATACCGCGGTCAAAGTCGTTGGGGCCCCACTTGGTGATGACCATCGACGGGAAGGTGCCCGGCTTCAGCTCCGAGCGCCCCAGAATCGCGCGCAGGCACTCCTGGAAGGCCTGCGAGACGGCGGGGTAGGCGGTCAGCCGCTCGGCGAGGTCGAAGGCGCTCTGGCGGTTCTGGATGGCGAGGGAGCCGAGATCGACGAGGGTGCTCGAGTTGAACCCCGACGCGCGCACGCCCAGCACGCGCATCTCCGAGTCGTTTGTGACGAGGATCTTGATGAAGCCGTCCGTGTTGGCCGCCGCCACGGCGCGACTCACGAGGTCGAAGCCGTAGCGGCAGCAAATGTACGCAATGTTGCGCTTGCGGCACTCCTGCTCGTTGAGGCCGACAGCCGCGACGGCGCGGGTGAGGAACGCGACGGTGGAGATGGTGCTGGGGAGGGCCGCGGCGTCCGACACGATTGTGTCGCGGCGGCGGGTGCCGTACATGTAGTCGACCGCGAGCTTCGCCTGGGCCTCGCCGAGGCTGACGATCATCATGTCCGACGCGGCGTCGCCGACGGCGAAGACATTCTTGGAGTTCTTGCAGAGGCCGACGCTGTTCACGCTCAGCCGCCCGTCGTTGGTGCGGAGGGAGGTGTTCTCGAGGCCGAGGTTGTAGTAGTTGGGGACGCGGCCAACCGCGATGAGGGCCTTGTCAACGTTGAACGTCGTCAGCTCCTTGGTGTGGCGGCTCATGATGGTGTACTGCACGCCGCTGCGGCACGTGTCGGGGTCCTCCGGGTGCTGCTGCCGCGCCTCCTCCGGCGTCTCCTCCCACGCCTGCAGGTCGTACAGCGTCGACTCGTGGTGGATGAGCACGCCGCTCTTCTCCAGCTGGCGCTCGACCTGCCCGACAATGTCCTCGTCCTCGCGCATCAGGATGCGCGGGGCCTTGTCGATGAGCGCGACCTTGGTCTTGCCGAGGCCGGCGAGAATGCTCGCGAACTCGCAGCCGGTGACGCCGGCGCCGATGATGACGAGGCTGCGCGGCAGCGGATCCCGCATGATCTCCCGCGGCGTCACGACGAGCTTGCCGTCCACGGAGACGAAGGGGTGCTCGCGCGGGGTGGAGCCGGTGGCAACGACAAAGTAGTCTGCTGTGACATTCTGGTACGTCATCTCCTCGTGGTTGTGGCACTGCACCTCGTCGTCGCTCTGGAAGGTGGCCTGGCCGACGAGGATGTCGACGTCGGTCGCGGCGAGCGCCTGGCGGATTTGCCGCTCGCGCGTCTCGCTGACGCGGCGCATCGACTCCCGCATCGCCTCCTGGTCAACCGCCAGGTCCTCGACGATGGAGGAGCCGAAGAGGCGCCGTGCCGGCTCGCCGCGCAGCTTCTCAAGAAAGACGGCGAACTCCCACATGGTCTTGGACTGCAGGGCGCCATCCCACAGGTCCATGCCGCCGAGCGGCCCCTTCTCAATGAGGCACACTTTCTTCTTGTAGTCCACCGCGCGCATAACCGCCGCGATGCCGGCCGGGCCGCCGCCGAGGACACACACGTCGTAGTGCTTCCTCTCGGGGATGGCCCGCCAGCTGGCGCCGGCGAGAAAGAGACGCGACCAACGAAGCATGATTGCTCAGGATAATGGTGGAGGGGAGGAGGATACCTTCGTTAATGAATATACTAGGGCGAATGCGTTGCTTTTGAAGAAGATCACGGCCTGCAAAAAGAGGGTGTAGCTAGGGGATAATATCGCCTCCACTTGTCAGTCAAGGAGACGAGCAGTGTTGACCGCAACGCAACGAAATGTCTCAACGAACTTGTGGTTGGTTAAAAGAATATGTTGCTTTTTTTTACGCTGGTTCAGTATGACGGATAAACAGAAAGGAATATAGGGGGGAGTGCATGATAGGAAGACAACAATGGGGTACAACAACACAGGGGGGGGCATTTGACTACTGACGGTTTCCGTCATGTCCACGTGCTCTACACGGGTGTACAATGAAAGGAACTGTCATAAGACATTGCCATCCCTTTCCCTTCTTCGGTCGTGAGATGGAAGGCGTCCAACTCTCTGTGAAAAGAGAGGTCATACTGGCTCATTAGCATGACGCTATCCCTTAAACCGACCAATAAGCTGTCAATTCTTGTGATTAGGCTATCCTCTTCTGTTCTTTTCTTAACGGACTTGATTCATTGCATCTGTGCAGGTGTGCCTGCATATGTATACGTATGGAAGGGGGAGCTGAAAAGGATAACGGTAAATGGAGCAAAAAAAAGAGGAACAGTCGGAAGAGCCATAATGAAAAGAAAGAGATCATAGTGGTCCAAGCCAATAACGCAACGTACGTTTTATATAATTATATAATGTATCTCGGTGGGTGTATGTATATATCTGCGTGTGTGGGGACGACGAGCAGCCCCATGAGACTACATGACGAAAGGGCAAAAAGAAACCGCACATGTTCACAGGTGAGAGATCCGGCGTGTGCACGTGAAACACATCCGCTACGCACCAAAGCAAAAAGATACATATATAGAAATATATATATAGAAGCAGATATAGAAAAGGCATGTTAAAAAGAAGATATAAAAAGATACACATGGATATAGATTGATATATATAGATAGATGTTTACTATATGTTTTGGTACACAAATAAAGAGAAACATTAAGGGGTTTTAAAAATAGTTATGAAACAGATATGCGGTAGGAACGAATAATAATAAAAACAGGAAAGGAGTAAGCTCAATGGAGATGGATGTGGGTGGTGGATTACCAAGAACACAGCCACAGCTATCCAATTGCGCCCACGAACGAGTCAGAGGAGAGAAATGTACAAGAGATATCGGCCGCTCAATGCGTACGTGGAGAGTGAGTAGTGGATGACGTCCGGTAAAGTGAACAACACCCAAGGAAGAGGTAGACATGACAGCTTTTTTTTTCAATTCGATGGTAAAAGGCCCCCTGCCGTTCAACTTATGGTGGCTAGTGAAACTGCTGCGGTGGTTTGTTCATGCGGGCGACCATGTCCTGGATGCGGGAGAACTCGGTGCTGTCGTCGGGGCTGCGGTAGCTCCTGTGCGCGGCGTCCACGCCGTCGTCGTCGATGCCGAGGAAGCGCGTGACGGGGGAGGAGCGCGACCCGCTGCTGCTGTTGCGGCTGCTGCTGCGAACGCTGCCGTCGACGTCGTCCATGCTGTGGAAGCGTGCGCGGCGCCGCCCGCCAATCCTGTTCCCGTTCCCCGCCCCAGCGCCGCAGCCACCCCCATTCTCTGATATGTTGAGGCCAGTGTTGTTGTTGCCGCTGTTGAAGGTGGAGCTCTTGAGGAGGATGCTCGTCGGGGACTTTGATGGGTGCTGCGTGCCGTGCCAGCGGTTGCCCCCATTCCGCACGGGGCGGAGCGGGCCGTCGGAGTCGTCACTGCGGAAGCCCACCAGCCCCGACGGGGACTCGTCCTGCGCCGGCATCATTGGCGGCCCGGCGTCGTCGGTGAGCTCGTCGTCGTCCGACACGCCACTTGTCGCTGTCGTCGGCTGCGAGGCTATGTCTTCGTCCATCGACACTGCACGCACCCGCGATCTACGCTGCGGGGGGCTGCCGTCACTGCCGCCGCTGTGGTCGTCCGCCTGGACGGACGATGACCCACAACCCATGGTGATCTAACTATGAATAAAAGTGAAAGGGGGAAGAATGGATGGAAGGGTGATATATATATAGAGAGAGAGAGAAAGGACGAAGAGAAATAAGGTCAGCCTTGACAAGTACGCCAGCTGGGCTAACGGGATGGACACCAAAGAACAGAAGTCAAAAAGCGATAGAGAAAGAGAAGCGAAGAGCACAATCACGGACACTTGATACAAGTCACGCACCGTATAGATGTGCGCGTGTAAATATGTATATTTGATCACGTGTGGTAAGAGACGTTCTCTCCTACCTTTTTTTTGAATATGAGAAAAGGAAAGGAAGCGGGAAGCTAGGAAATGGAAAGAAGGATGCAACGAAGAGACAGGGTACCAGAAGCACTCTTAAATGCTGTGTGTCTGCGAAGGAAAGGAAGCACGCTGGCGAATGAGAAGGAACTGGAAAGAAGAGTGAAGAGCACAAAATTTAAAAGGTGAAAAACAACTAGCTGAGAAACTGATGCGACGAAGGAACAAGGAGGAAAATTGCAACTCCCCCGGTAACAACCTAGCAGCAAGTGGCTATAGTCTGTACACACAGCCTCTAGTGGCACAGCCGTCGGGTGCCTCTACTTGCCGCAGTGGCTTCGGTTGAAACGAAAGAGCGGCGGAATGTCTGCGAGGAATTGGATGAACTTGTTCTGCTTGAAGTTAACTCGCAAAAAAAAGGAAACCACAAGGAGAAAAACTGGTAAAGCGTGCTATGTAAAAAGGTATGCGTGTGCTGTACGCACGGGGTGTACTGGAGGGTTTGCTCCCGTCTGCAGCGACACCCTCTCTACAGTGTCAGCCGCACCGATTGCGTGGCCACGCTTCGGCACGCACGTTGAGAGGACAACGAGAGAGCAGACTAAGGAGGGCACACAAAGGCAGCGGGCGACACACGAGAGAGCGAGGCGGCGTTGATTTGTACACACAGCCGCTCGCGGTGATGACGAAGATTCCGCTGTCACCCGCCGCAGTAGGTCTACCGTGCACAGAGGGGAGGATACCAACGATCCGAGGAGAGGCTGTACCAAAGAGTCCACGGGAAGGACGAAGAACCGTAAAGGGGCGAGGAAGAGAAGGAACAGGAGAGAGATGAGGGAACATGTTGTCGAGGCGATGCTGGTCCTAGCTGTCAATTAGATGCCCATCACGAAGGGTAGTCTCTCGAGCTGTGCCATCGGTGCAGCACGGTTTTTTTTCTTTCATGAAGGCGCCACTCTGCTGTAGATCAATAGAGCTACAGTAACTGCTCGTACTAGCAGCACTCATACTGCCGTGGCGGCTATTAGTTACTCCTTTTGATGTTGTTGATTGTTGTTATAATGTTTCGCTGAGCGAACTCTGCGGGTCTGCGGGTATGCAAAAGGGGGGGGGGAGGGGGAAGGTCCAGCGATGTCAGCGTCGTAGGGTCGGTAACAAAGGCATCCAGTCCAACGAAGATGACGGAGCAGATGTGTATGTAAGTCGACAGAATAGATAGATATAACAAGTGAGAAGAGAACATACAGAGAAGGTGGGAGAGATGGAAAAATTGCCAGTGCGCTGAAGACGTGCGGAAGTTACAGAGAGGGGGAAGAACTGGTTGACAGTAAAGTGAAACATAAAAAAAAAGGTCGAACGAGAGGGGAGAAAAATATAGGGAGCAAACAAATATGAGAGAACGTAAATGACAGAAGAGGAGGATAAAAAAAGGGAAGAAAAGGGAGACAGCCGGTGCCCTTTGCTTTTATAGAGTGAGGGAATGGGCTGCAGTTGGCGTCTTTGCAAAACGCCACTTTGGTATTTGGAGTACGCGCAGCAGCTGAGGTTCTTTTCTTCTTTTTTTTATAACTAGAGGGAAGCAACCACAAGAAAAGACAACAAATGGATGGAAGGGCATGAGTAATGGAGGGGGAGG
>AUXJ01002458.1:0-16887 GCA_000482205.1 Herpetomonas muscarum
CGCACACGTCGTTCGAACTTTAAAAGGGAAAGGAAAACAAGAAGAAACAGTAACGCAATAGTATGTATACAGTTTTCTACAGGAAAGGAAAGGGAAAAGAATATATTCTTGAACGCGTGTGCGTTGTTGGACGAAGACAATTACGCAGTGGTGTGCGCAGTCGGTATGCACCTGGACACCGTCAAACGCAGGGGCACGCGCGAGTATATTCCTATACCGTCAGATTTGTTGAGCAGTGTTGGGATTCTGCCCGAGAACGCGTGGAGGGGAGCAGCTGCCCGCCTGTATCTCGTACTGCTTTCCCTTTTTTTTGTGTGTGTGTTGAAGCTAGTTCGTTGGGCGATCCGTTGCCCCGTGCAAGCGTGTTCACCGTGGAGAGGAAATAGGAAGAAGAGACGGTTGCAGACGCGCTACGGTTTCTCGTGGGGGTATCTCGCACATGCACTGGGGTGAGCGTGCCAGCAATTACGAGGATGAGGGGAAGGCAAATGTCTTCAGGACGCTGCACAAATCAACCACTCTTCATGTTGAGCGGAGGGACAATGTTGTCCTCGGCAAGCATCAGCTTTGGATGTTCACAGCAAAAGAGCAGTTACAGAATATGCATTTTCTTTAAATGGGTATGTGAGGGAAGGCGTGATACTTCCTTTTTTTTGTTATAAAACGCCGCTATGCGGGGGCTGTGGTCCCGTCATCAGATAGATTTGTTCCGAGGAGGAAAGCGTGTGTGTGTGTGTGTGTGTATGTGATTGAGTGAAAAAGAGAGAGCGCAGACATACCCAGTTGGAGGAGAAGGGTGGAGGGCGGAGATGAAAAAGGAAACACAAGAGGCCTGCGGCCTCAAACTGAGTTTCCGATGTTTCACTAACTGCTTCTCCTGTGCTGGTGGTGGAAGCTACTCCCTTGAAGATGCGCATACCGGGGAGGGGGGGGGGGGGGGGGCACGGCCGCTACTTACCCATATCGCGCCGCCACTTCTTCTCCAGCTCCGCCTCCAGCTCAGTGTCGAGGGACCCCGGTCCCGTCCGGTAGAGGTCGTCCATCTCCGGAGACATGGGACGGTAGTGGTACTTCACCGGCACAGGCACGATGTCGTTGGCATCCTTGGCGATTCTGGGGACGTTCAATTTCTTCCGCTCATACCCAAAGCTGCGCCACACCGGCTCGACGCGCACAACGTACTCGCACAGCCGCGCCGCGATAATCTCGACGATGAGGGACTTGAGGCAGATTTCCCCGAGCGCGACGAGGTGCGGCGGAAACGTGAAGCCGGCCGGGTGCTCCTGCTCCGGCTCGGTCAGCCACCGCAGCTGGCCGAGGAGCTGCCGGACAAAGACGGCCTTACGGGAGAAGGCCTCCTCGTCGAGGTCCTCCTGCTGCTTCGCGCGGCGCGAGGCGGCGGCGGCGGAGTCGGCGCTGGGCTGGGGCTGGGGCACGGCCGCCTGCGCCTCGAACCCGCTGGTCGCCGACGACGACGAGGCGATGCCGCCGAGGCCCATGGCGGCGGGGGAGCTGGGGCGGAAGTTGGACTTGAGCGCCACCGTGTCGAGCGTGTACATGCCGCAGAGGTCGTACACCGTCTCCATGTTGTAGGAGCACGTCACAAAGTCGACAAGGTTGGAGTAGTCCTGGATGTGCCCGTCGGGGTAGAGCCGCATGAACGGGCCGAGGATGAACTCGTGCAGGACGAGGGCGCCCTGGTGGTCCATCCCGCGGAGCCCGCCCTGCATGCGGTGGAGGTAGGTGTTCCGCGGCTCGCCAAAGTGCAGCATGCCCCCCTCCTCCAACTTCACCAGCATCGCGTACAGCTCGTTGCGGTGCTCCCGGTCATACTCGCGGTAGGAGCGGTGGTAGGCGTCGATGCCGACACCAACATCCTCGAGGAACTCCTCCAGCACCACCTCCGGGCTCCAGCGGCGGGGAAACTCTACCATCGCCGTGTAGTGCATATCCATCAGCGCGTGATCCTTCCTGCCGTGGTGGTTCACCCACAACGCCACGGGCTCCTTGCACAGCTCACACCACTCTGGGTTCCGGAAGATCCAGTTCCGCTTCTGGATGAGGCCGTGCACCATGCTGTAGATGGGGACGTGCCCACCCTCCGTCTCGTACGCTGGTCGTAGGCCGTCGTTGATCACGGTGCTATTGCCCCGCACAGACGGGGAGGACTGAGGCGTCGCAGAAGATGCCGCTGCCGCCACAGATGACACCAGCCGCGAGGAGGACCCGGACGGCGACTGCGTCGCGCTACCACTACCACCACGACCACCACCACCGCTACTGCTGCTACTGCCACGGGGAGAGGGGGCAGGTGCCCGCGTCCCGGCCACATTTCCCATGACGGCTGCCGCGGCCAGGGAAGATGCCGACCGATGCACACCAGCGAGGCCTCGCATCGGAATGAGCGTGGACAGGAAAACAAAGGGGGGGGGCGCCTTCTACTATATGATTACTTGCACGGTGACGTTTCTTTTAGTTGCTGTTCTTTCTTCTGTAAGCCCGATTTTTGCCTGAATTTCCTCTCGCGGAGGTGCACCTCTTGCCTATGCGGCGAGTAGGACAAAACACCGGGTTGGTTCGTTGCGCCGATTCTCTGTGGTTCGGTGGGAATCTCGCGCAGGGACGAGACTACAGTGTCTTCTTCCCTGGCTCGATCAGATTATTGTTGGCGTGCGCTACTAATATTGATGCGTCCCACACTAGCCAGGCAACAGAAAGAGCGGGGATAAATATGTGGAGGGTGGGAGGGCGGGGGCAAAGCACTGCTGTTTCGTTGCCACGAACGAAACAGCCATCAGGCGGTCGTGCTCGTGGGCTGAAGATATATACATACCTATACCTGCCTGCGGTGGCTGTTGTCGACTGTTTCTTGTACATAGCATTGCGATATTGCTGACGCGTGCCAAACACATGGCAGAAAACGGTGATTTTAAACGTGTATTCTATTTTGCTGTTAACTTTCCCGCTGCGTCCGAGTGGCTTCTTGCCGAAGGCAGACCTTTGCCTCCACACACGCAAGAGGTGCAACTGGGCAACGGAAAAGACAGGGGTGATGGCAGAGGCCACACCGGCCACGACGTAGTGTGGTGGCAGATACCGCACGGGGAGGGAGGGAGGGAGGGAGGGGAGGGGGGGGGGGTAATTTACAAAGAAGAAGAGGCAAGAATAGCGGGAGGGGAGGGGAGGGAGGTGTCGTGCAGGCCGTCTACTCTTATACTCTGTATAGAAAAAAGTGTACATGTACCAGTTGGTTGCTGATGGTCACCATAAGTGTGTGTGTGTGTGTGTGTGTGAAGGGAGAGAGAGAGGGGTAAGGGGGGGGGTTCAAAAGGGTGCAATCAACAAAAAAAGAAGCAATGAGATTGGTGGGGGCGCAGTCCACAATGATGGCTAGCAAAAGAAGAGAAAGAGAGATGAAAGCAGAGATAAGTAGGGCACCCTTGCGTTTTCGTTTGCTTTCCTGCGCGTGTGTGGTTAACAGTCATATACATGCATTAGCCTTGACAGGTAGGTAGGGATGGGTGGTGAATGGTGAAGGAAGGGGGGGGGGGGAGGAGAAAGGTGTCAAAAGAACAAAAACAATCAGGTGAGCTGAGTACAATGAGGACAAAGAGGAACTGTACAAAGGGGGTGTGTGTCTGGCGTGGTGTGTGCTGCACACTGCGCTAGGCCCGCTGAAGGGGGTTGCTCCTGTTGCAGTGGCTGCTCGGCGCCCGCTGGTAGGCGCTCCCGTGCGGCCCAGGACTTGGCACTCTCGACGTGCCAGGCTGCGCCGCGACGATGGTGGCGTTGGGCGGGACGGTGTGCCACGTCGTCAGGTAGTCCCCCACCTCCCGCCGCGCATCGTTCCGTTCGTGAAACGCGGCGCAGACGTCCTCGGTGGTTGCGTGGGGGCGGACGGCGATGATATTGGTGATCTCTGCCACGAGCGCGTCGCCGTCCTCGACGTTGAGCGCCGGCGCGTGCTCCGCGCGGGGCGGCTGCGACGACGCCGCCGCCAGGGCCGCCCGCTCCTCGCGCCGGGCTGCCATCCAAGCCGTTACCTGCGCGGAGTGCTCCCCGAAGACGGAGGCGAAGGCGGCGGAGAGCGATGCCGGCGGCGGGTGCAGCTTCTCCGAGGCTCCTCTGTGGTGGGGTTGGCTGCTGCCGCTGCTGTCGAGGGCTGGCGAGGCGCGGTCGATGATGATGGTCGGCATCGCCGCCCCGGCAGCCGCGGCCACTGCTGAAGTGGGGTGCCCGCCGACGCCGTCGGGGTGCTCGGTGGAGCCGCGGCACGACCACCACGAGTCGGAGACCTGGCGGCCTGGGGCGGCGGAGGCGACGTGGGCGAGAGTACGGGAGTGGCAGCTACGGTCCGTCCGCTCCAGCGGTGTGACCACCTGCGAGTGGCACGTCTCCGGCGCCTCCGTGGAGGAGGTTCCGGGCGTGTGCTGCCCCAGCACCGGCGACGAGACGCGAGTGACGGCAGCCGAGCCCTGCGCGGAGGTGCCCCAGACGCTGTCGCTGGCGTGGTCGGCCCGCGTCGTCGTCAGCGTCATGGCCCACTCACCGCTACAGGCATAGCTCACCCCGTCCATCAGCGCGTCGCTCGCTGGGCTGCCGCCGTGGCGCCCGTACACAGCGCTCGGCCCGAACACCAGCGTGCGCGTCTGCGAGAAGGACGCCATGCCGCGGCCGCCCCTCCGGCGTTGCGCGCTGGGCGGCGGCGCCGGCGGGTGCTCCACCTTCTCCGTCGCCACCCGCTGCTCAACGTCGGCGTCGCGGCGGATGCGGCGGCGCTGCAGAGCGGCGCGGGCCAGTGACTCGCGGACCGCCCGCTGCAGCCGTAGCGCCGCTGCGTCCTCGCGCACCTCCGTGTCACGCAGCGCCGTGACTGCCGCCTGCCGGGCCGCCGCGACGGCGCGCCCCATCGTCCCGCGCCACCACCGCTGCAGCCGGACCGCAGCCGTGCTCCACGCGAGGAGGTGCTGGTAGGGGGTATCCTCCCCGACGGGTAGGAACGGGGCTGCATTTGGGGTGGCCCCAGGCACTGGCAGCGCCGCCGCCTCCAGCGCGCGGACGGCCACCTTGATCGACTGCCGTGTCGCCGTCACCGCAGTTTCCCCCGCACCGTCCGCCGCCTCGTCCATCTCCTCCAACGGCGTGGGGGTGATGGTGCGCCGGAAGGGGTTCGCGACGGCGGTGTCGAGGGCGGCGACCTGCTCGCTGTAGTGCCGCGCGACGATCTGCTGCACCGGGCCGCCCTCCCCCGCGTGCGCCTGCAGATGCTCCACCCGGGCACGGAGGTGCGCCAACGGGCTGCGGCGGTGGCACTCCGCCCCCTCCCCCGCGGCACCCTCACACGCACCGGAGCAGTGGAAGAAAAAGGGCAGCGCTGCGTCGGCACCCTCCTCGACCGCCTCTTCAACCGTCTCCTCCACAGCTGCGTCCCGCGCCCCGTCGGGCGCGTCGCCGTCGGACGTCGGCCGCGTCGGCAGCAGCACGTGCGGGCCGTCCGCTGACGCCCTGCCCCCGGTCGACATGGTCAGCGACACGGAGCTGCACGTGAGCGGCGCCGCGTCAATCGCGACGCAGTCCGTGTCGCGCGGCGACGCCTGCGAAAAGCTGTCGTTGCCGTCCGCCGGCTGCGGGGGGCGGCGGTGGATAGCCGCGGCGTCGCCGGTCACCCCCCGCTGCTGCTGCTGCTGCTGCTGTTTGAGGCAGCATCGCGACTGCGAGCGGCTGTTGCCGCCGCGCTGCATCCACCGGGCGGTGTCAATCGACGGCGGGTGGAGCGGCAGCGCGACGCGGGCGCCGAGTTCGCGGGTCTTCGCCCGCAGCTGTGCCACCTCCTCCTCCACCTCCTCGCGCTGCTTTGTGAAGCGCTCGCTGATGGCCTGCAGCGCCGCCCGGGAGTGGGTGCTGAGGGAGGACTCGTGCTGCTGCACAAGGGCCAGCAGCGGGTCAATCTCCAGCTCGACAAACTGCGACAGCGGCGGCGCGTTGGGCGCCGCGCTGCCGGCGTCCTCGTCGGTGCCCGTTGCCGCCGCCCGGGGCGGCGACAGCAGCCGCCAGCTGTCCTCCTGTGGCCCTGCGTGGCGCTCCGAGGAGGCCGGCCGCCCCCGGCCGCTGCTGCTCGTCGTCGTCGTCGCCGTGGCTGCAGCCTCCCGCCGCGCCGAGGAGGCGCCGGAGAGGGTCGTGGGCGCCGTCGGCGGCGGCACGTACCCGTCGCGGAAGCCGAGTGAGGAGAGGGAATAGGCGGAGTTGGTCGCTGTCACGGGGAAGACGGACGCGGCGTAGCCGGCGGCAGCCGACAGGGGGGGGAGGCTCGGCGCCTGTGGCACGCGGCGGCGGCCCACGGGGATGCCCATGGCGGTCGCCTGCGTGACGGCGTCGCGGCCCTCCGTCGCGCTGCTGGCCGTGTGGCCTTGGCTGTCCGACAGGAACATGCGATCGTCCTCCGAGTTGGCGCCGTTCGCCTGTCGCAGCAGGTCGTCGACGCCCTGCACGGCGAGGGCGGAGCGGAGGATGGCGTCACCGGCCACCGTCCCGGGCGTCGCCACCGTCGGCAGCAGCGGGCCACCGGCCGACCACGACTCCCCTAAGCTGCTTCCCAACGTCGTGGTTGGAGCACCGGTGTTCGGCTGCTGCTGTTGCTGCTGCTGCTGCTGCTGCTGCTGCTTCTGGCCGCTCCTCGCGGCGGCTGCCTCTGCGCTGAGGTGCTGCTGCGCGCGGGGCCGTCTGCTGCGGCGGCCGGTGCCCTCCGGCGGTACGGTCGGCCGCCCCTCCAAAAACCACAGAAACCGCTTCTTCCGGGCGATACGCTGCTGCACATTCTCCGTGTCACCGGTAAGTGGCATTGGGGTGGGCGCGTCGGTCGCGTCGGCGGGCCGCCACGGCGCCGTCAGCGACCCGCGGCGGCGGCGTGTCAGCACCGACCCCGACCCGAACGCCCCTCCGCCCACGATGCCGCCGTCACGGCGCGACGGTCCGTCGAAGCGTGGGGGCGAGGTGTAGAAACGGAGGGCGTGCTCCGTCGAGCGCAGCGACGGCGCGGAGGTGTCGCGCCACCGCACGGTCGCCCCGCCCGCCGCCGCCGCCGCGTCCCCCAGCGCGCCACCGGACTCGGTGCCGCCGCCGCCCTCCCCGGCGGTCGCCCCGTGGCTGCCCTCCTCGCGCGAGGTGCTGGAGGAGGTGCTCGCCGACACCGGCCGCGTCGACGTGGTGGACGCCGACGCGTGGCTGGAGGCACTCGGCATTGGGTGCATTGGGTCATCTGCGACTGTCGGGCTGTCGTCCTCTGGCGACAGCTGCAGGCGGGCGTGGGAGTGAATGCGGGGGTGGGAGTGGGGGTGGGGATGGGCGTGGGCGTGCCCGACCGTGGGGTACACCGTGCGCGCGCCGTCGCCGAGGAACATGCTGGCCGACGTGACGAGGGGCGGCAGCGTGTGCTGCACCTTCCAGCGGTTCAGCTTTGTGCGGCGGCCAATCGCGACGCCGCGCTCCGGCGGGGCGATGGGGCACGTCGCCTGCGGGTCGGCGGAGGCAGGGCTGCCGTTGGGGTTGAACGCCCACCCGAGGAGGGCGGGCGTGGGCGGCTGGTGGCTCTCGCAGCTGCCGCTGCCCCCCTCGTTCTGCTCCCAGTCGAGGAGGCGCTGCAGATAGTAGTTTGTGTCGCGCCCGGGCCGCGTGCGCCGCGCCTCGTCGAGGCCGAGCTGCAGCTGCTCCGTGCGGGTCATGAGGGACTCGAGCAGAAACGCGTCGTCGTCGTGGAGGACGAAGCGGCCCGGGCAGCGGCCGCCGCGGCTAAGCAGGTGCTCGTGCGCCACCCGCGCCATCTCCTCCCCGAGCCGGCCGCGCCGCCCGCCGTTCGGCGCCGCCGCCATCGCGAGGTTGTGCCCGACGCGCTCCGCGGCAGTCAGGAGGGACATGCGGATCATGTCGAGGCAATACTGCATCTCGGCGAACCGCCCCTCGAGCAGGAGCATGTTGCACGTCGTGTGTGACAGCCGGACGAGGTCGTAGGCCGCGTACAGCACCGCGTCCTCATTGTAGGCGTCGCTCGCGGACATGTCAACGAGCCTCTTGAAGCCCTCCTTCACATCGTCGCACTCCATCTCGCTGGAAACCAGAGCTGTGATGAAGAAGTAGAAACCGTTTTCGTACCCTATTTTATGAAAATAAAAAAACAGGTGTATACAGTTTATGGTTTGTCATAAAGAGGAGGAGGGGGGGGGGAGGGAAGAGCGAAGGTAGCAGTTGTGTGTGGGTGGGGGGGGGGGGGGGTCGATTTCCTTTCTTGGAAGGAGGAGGGGAGGAGGCTGCCCGCTCGCTATCCTCCTATGCGCAGCAGACCGCTCATAGCATACAGTGCCGCGGCGGCGCATCGTAAGCAACCGTTTCACATAATGAATTGTACTCGCTAGTGCCAATGTTGGCACTGCGCTGCGGTGTGGGGATCATTAACTATTTGTGTGTCCTTTTTGCTCTCTTTGCTCCTCAGGGGTTGACGGGAGGTGCGGGGGGGGGGGGGGTTGCCGGTGTTGTATATTTGTGTGTGTGTATAGAGGTTCAAAAGACGGAGGCTATTTGTATAACAGCGTGACGCCCCGGTCCAGTACGCATGTACACGTCGCATTATGGACAGGGCGCTGTGTGGGCTGCAGAGTGGCTGCCGTGTGGCAGTTTGCTGGGAGTGCAGAGTCATCGCTCACCACCGCTCCTGTTCCGGCTCCAATGACGGCAGCCTCATCAGCAGCGGTCCCTCTTTCTCTGCGTCGTAAATGTGCGTCAGCCGTTGGAGCCGCGGCAGGGGCGGTGGCCCCCCGCCGCTGCAGCTGTCAAGGAGGGCCTCCGGGGCGTCGCTGGTGGTGCGGAGCGTGCGGAGCATGTTGCAGCCGGTGAGGACGCCGTAGTCCTCGAAGCGGGTGTACAGCAGCCGCAGGTGCTCGAGAGACGTCAGCGCCCGCAGCGCGTCCCAGTCCCGCTCCACGCGCGCGACGCAGAGGGCGAACTCGCGGAGGGCTGTGCAGGCGGACAGCCACCGCAGACTGGCCCCGCCATAGTGCCCCAGCGTCAGCGATCGGAGACGGGGCATGCGGCCGAAGGCAGCCTCGTCGTCGGGTACCCACGATATGATTAGCTCCAGCGACAGGCGCTCCAGCCGCCCCTCCAGCGGCCGCAGCCACGCCACGGGGAAGACGACAACGCTGTCCGCGGCCTCCTCCGTGTCGTATGGGATGGCGCTGTAGTAAGAGTAGTACAGCAGCGACTTCAGCGCCGGGAGGCGGCGGAGGGGCTCGAGGTTCATGCTGACAGAGCTGCCGTCGATCACCAGCGTCTCCAGCGCCGCGCTGCCGCCGTCCGCCCCCACCCACGTCGGCTCCACCGTCATGTCGCAGCCGAGGAACTCGAGGGTGCGCAGCCGCGGCAAAGCGGTGCAGAGGCCCTCCAGGTTCTCAATCCCGCTGCAGCCGCTGAGCGTCAGCGACTCGAGTGCGGGGGCGGTGGCCAGCAGCGCAACCAGCCCGTCGCCGCAGGCCCCCCCTGCGGGGATCGCGAGCGACTGGAGGCGCAGCCGCCGCAGTGTGCGGGGCAGCGCCACACCCGCGAGGCTGCTGCGGTGGCTGAGGGAGATGCAGCCAAGGGAGAGGAGCAGGTGCCCGGCGGCTGGCAGGAGAGCGCCAACCGCCCCCTCCGCACCATGCGAGTCGGCGGTGACGTGGACGCGCAGCTCCTCCAGGGCGCGGAGGTGGGCGAACCACGGCTCGCCGCCGCCTCCCCCGCCCTCGGCGTCGGTGGCCTTCTCCTCCGCAGTGTGGAACGACAGAGTCGTGAGCGTCTCGGGGAGGCGGAGCAGTCGGTCCTCGCTGAGGTAGCCGGCGCCGCTGGGCGACACAAAGAGCGTCCGCAGCGCTGTGCTACGGGAGGGAAACTCCCCGGGCGAGGCCTCGAAAAAGCGGATCGCCGCGAATGTCAGCTGCGACAGCTCGCACAGGTGCGAGAGGTCGCGGAGGCGGGGCACGCGGACCACCTGCAGCACCTCCAGCTGGCGGCACTGCTTCGCCCACCGCAGGTCCGTCAGGCGGCAGTGCGAGAGCGTCAGGCGGCGCAGGCCGCGGCAGCGCCCGAGCGACTGCCAGTCCTTCACCCCAGTGATCTTCTGCAGGTCCACCTCGAAGAGGCGCGGGAGATCCTTCAGCCACGCCAGCCACGGCGTCGAGACCTCGTACAGCGACACCCGCCGCAGCGCCGGCAGCGCCTCCGCCAGTGCGGCAAAGTCCACTGGGCCGACGCTCGCCTCCACAACCAGCTCCTCCAGCTCCTCGAACTGGGCGATCCAGTCGACCGCGGTGGCGTACCGCACCACCAGCCGGCGGAGGGAGGCGGCGACGTACGGCACGACACCAGCCTCCGCCCCCTCCCCCTCCTCGTCAAGGACGACGCCACTGAGCTTTGGGCCGGCCAGGACCTGGAGCTCTTCAAGGCCCTGGTGCCACGCGGCGGCCCCGCGGGAGGCGAGTGCAGGCCCGAGGCACACCGCCGTGGGCGGCGCATCCTTGTCCGCCTGCGTCTCGAGCACCGTCGCACGCCGCGCGGTCGCCCCCACAACGCGCAGCCGCGCCACGTCGCCGGCCCGCAGCCGTGAGAGGAAGCGCCGGCCCACTTCTGTGACTACCGCCGCGGAGCAGCGCACGGAGAGGGGCACGCTGACGGCGGCGGCGGCGCAGCGCTCCACCCACCACCACACGTGCTCCAGCGCCGCCGGCACACGCAGCGCGCCGGCGAGCCCCTCCGCCCCAATGTTGAGGCACCGCATCCGCCGCGACAGCACCGGAAGGGGCGGCAGCGGGCAGTCGTCCGGCACACCCTCCTCCTGCTCGCACCGGGCACCGATGATCTCCAGCTGCCCGGGGACCTCCTCGACGGTGAGAGCGACGCCGGCCACTGCCACGCCCCCGCCAGCCATCTCCACCGCGAGGCGGGCGGCGGCACTGACTGCCGAGAAGGCAAAGGGAACCTCCGCGCCGCCGCTTTGCGCGAGTACGGAGGTGTACCACTGCATCGACGGCGGCAAGTAGGCTGGCGACGCGGTCATCTGCACCTAATCAGCAAAGAAATATATAAAAATAAATTATATGTGACTGTGTCGTGGAAGGGAGGATAGGGGGGGGGGGGGTGATGGTGCGTGTGCTTACCTAACCACACGTGCAGGACACTGTATGGCTCGTCTCCTTTGATTTGCCGTTGCTGTTGTGTTTCAGCAGGAATGGGAGGGAAGGACGGGCAGCACTGGCGCCTTCTTCTCTATGGGTAGATGCGAATGGATGAAAAAAACAGTGGAGGGGCAATCGGAACAGATTCTGTACGGACACGCACCGGATTCATTGCTCGACACAAAGGTAGGGGGGGGGATCGCAACACCAAAGCGACTGTCACACATACACACATATGCACATGTTCCTCCTCAGACCCCACCCGACGCCAGCACGACCCTCTCTGCGCTCAGCAGCGCACGTCATGGAAACTGGATGCACTTCATTTTTTTAATTAAATTAGTTGCGATAAAAAGATAGTGTGTGATTGGCACAATCCTCATGAGCCGCGGGGCACAACCGCCTGATAAGAATTAGCATGTGCGGATAAAACTAAGATAATATATATATAATCTTAAGTGTATGTGTATGATGTACGCTTCTATGGAAATACAGAGACACGAAACAGACACCGCCCCGAACTGTTCGAGGGGCTGAGTACTGGACGGATCACAAGGGAAAGGAAAAAAAATGCAGCCAATTAAGAAAACCGCCTTCACACACCTCTTCAGGGGTAAAACAACACGGAGCGTCCACCCGACACCCAACGTCTGTCCAACACAATTCTCTGGAAGAGAGGGTGAGGGGGGTGAGGGGGGGGGGGGGGGGGATCGCTCAACACCACACTGACAGCAACTCCACGAAACGAAGACGCCAAAAGGAAAAGGAAAGAACAGAGTGGCGGGGGCGAGAGGGGAGAGGGTGTGAAAGGAGACTACTACCAGTAATAAGCTATACATATATATATATATGTATGGCTTATTCCACTGATGCGTCTCTAGAAGAGGAATCGCGGGAGCCGGGGCAGCCACTTGTTCATCTGGCCGGCAGCGAAGTCAATCGCCATCTTCTTAACGCCGCGGCGCTTCCCCTTCGCGCCTTTGCCGCCGCGCTGCGCCTTGACGTTGCGCAGCCGTCGTCCGACGCCCGTAGCGGCCGCCCCACCAGCCCCGCCGCCCATCTGGCTCAGCGGCGGTCGGGAGCTCTGCGGGGGCTTTTCCGCCTTGAAGGCCCGCACCCGCATCGCCGTCGCGCCGCGCGCCTGCAGCGGCTCCAGCTCGCCGACGGGCTGCTGCAGCGCCAGCGCCTCGCTGCCGCGGTACATGCGGGCGCGCTGCTCCTTCTGGATCGAGTTGACGTACACGCGCTCGTACTCGGCGAAGGTCTTGTCGAACTTGTCCAGCTCGGCCACCCACATCTTCACCGGCGCGAGCTTCCGCAGCTCCTCCAGCTGCTGCTGCGTCTTTGCAATGTCGCCGGCCAGCTTCTCGGTGCTCGTCTTGGTGTAGAAGGTGATGGGCTTCTTGAGCACGTAGTCGAAGCCGTCGTCGACGCGCACGAGGCCGAGCTTCTGGCACACCTTGTGCAGCGACTCGTCCGTGGCCTGCACAAAGTCAATCTTGCCCTGGCGGAAGTGCTCGACGAACTTCTTGGTCGACTGCAGCCGCGCCAGCTCCTTCTCCAGCAGCCCAATGTTGCGAGTGCGGCGGCGCTTGTACATGTCCAGGCGGCGGTCGTAGTGCCACTGCAGGATGGGCGCAAGGTCGCCCTCGAGGGGGCTGAGCGTGCCGTTCGGGGAGAAGACAGTGGCGTTGAGGTAGAGCTTCTGGTTGAGGCCGAGGTCCGTCTCGGCCTCCGCCCACGTCGTGAGGGAGCCCTCCTTCACGACGAGGTCAATGTCAACGTGGTTCGCGCCCGAGTAGTCGGCGATGCGCTGCACCACATCCATCGACGCCAACGTCGAGACGTGCGCGCGGAAGCCCTCGATGCTGGTGGTCCACGGCAGCTCCGTGACGTGCAGGTGGCCGCCGGCGTAGGCGCCGTACTTGCCCACGGCGAGGAACTCCCCATCGGGGCCGCGGCGGACGGTGCCCTGGTAGCCCACCGCCCACGGAACGAGGCGCTTGACGACCGACTTGGCCGACTCGCCATTAACCATCGAGCGGACGGCGGCGGAGACGTCGAGGGGGTGAAAGGACGGGATTGTCGTCGCGAACCCGAAGCCGATGCCGACAGAACCGTTGCAGAGCAGCAGCGGGAGAATCGGCACGTAGTGGTTCGGCTCCACAAAGGTGCCCTCCTCGTCCATGTAGTCCAGCAGCGGGTCGTCCTGCTCGGGGAAGAGCAGCCGCGCGAAGCGGGAGAGCTTCGTGAAGACGTAGCGCGGCGCCGCGTGGTCGTTACCGAGCTGCTGCCGCGAGCCGAACTGGCCCTCCGGCACCAGCAAGTTGATGTTGTTGCCGCCGGTGAAGTTCTGTGCCATTTTGATTATCGTCTCTTGCAGCGACACCTCGCCGTGGTGGAAGGACGCCGTCTCGCTGATGTAGCCGGACAGCTGCGCTACCTTCGCCGACTCCGCGCTGGAGCGCTTCAGCATCGCCCACAGAATCTTACGCTGCGAGGGCTTCAGCCCGTCAACGCAGTGCGGGATCGCACGCGCGTTGCCGGCGAGCGCAAAGTGGACCATCTCCTTGTGCACAAAGTCGGTGATGTTCAGCGTCTTCTTACTGCGGTCAATGTCGACGTCGCCCTGGAAGGCGTTCGCCTTGGTCATCCAGTCCTTGCGCCACTCCACCTCGTTCGAGTCGAAGACGTTGTCGAGGAGCTTCTTGTCCTTGACCTCGACCTGCAGCTTCATGATGTTCTTCTCCATGTCGGAGAAGTACTCCTTACCCTCCGCGGTCGTCGACGTGCCGAGACCCTTGTAGTACTTGGCCGTGAACCGCACGTTCGGGTGGGCACGCTGCCACTTGTTGTAGTCCTTGTAGCTGTGGAAGGCGATGATCTCCCGCGTCTTGCCGGTCGTGCGGATCTTGACGATTGGCGTCGAGAAGAGGGAGAGGTAGCCGGGGTTCCTCTGCAGCAGCGTCGGCCACAGCGACTCGAAGGCGTTGATGACAAGGCCTTTGATGTGCGAGCCATCGGCGTCCTGGTCAGTCATCACGAGCACGCGCTGGTAGCGCAGCTCCTTCGTATCCTTGTACGACCGCCCAATCTCCAGCCCGAGGGCGAGGAAGAGATCCTGCAACTCCTTGCAGTTTTTCAGCCGTTTCAGATTCTTGTTACGCACATTCAGCAGCTTACCGCGCAGCGGGAACACGCCGCAGTACTTCTTCTGCTCACTCGAAAGAGAATTGAGGGCGAGGGCCTTTGCAGAGTCGCCCTCTGTGACGATCAGCGTGCGCAGGTTCCTGCCGTCGAAGCGCGTCGTCGTCGCGTCCACGAGCTTGGTAATGTTGGAGATCAGCGAGCGGCTAGAGAGGCGCTTGCCCGCGCCCATCTCCTTGTTCAGCTCAAGTGCGAGCTGCTCGTCCATGCTATTGATGCTGGCCTCGAGGAACGGCATCTTGACAAGGTAGCGCTCCAGCTCGGCCTTGGGAAGCCGCGGCATGGCCACCGTCGAGACGAGACGGGCCTTGCTCTGCGAGTCGAACTTGGGCTGTGACTGCACAAGGAAGACGAGGATGGTGAAGTGGCGGCTGATGCGGTTCGCGTCGATGAGCTTGCCCTCCTTCTTGAGGTTCTTTGCGACGCCGTCGAGGGCTGCGTTGAGGATGTCCTGCGCGGCGTTCACGTGGGTGCCGCCGTTGTACGTGACGACGCCGTTCACGACGCCCACCACGCGCTTTGGGCCGGGGGACGTCTGCGGCACAAAGGCGATGCTGCCGCCCGTCTTCGACTCGAACACGAACGCCGGCGGCGGCATCGTGCCGTCCGGGGCGGGGGACGAGTAGAGCGACGCGTAGTCGGAGAAGGACTTGAAGCCGAACGGGACGCCGTTCAGCCGCACCTCGATCGCCGGGAACATGGCCGCGAGGTCCATGATGCGCTTGTGCAGGACGCGCTTCATGTCCAGGGTGATTTTGCCGTCGGGGAACCCAAAGTGGCCGTAGTCCGGCTGGAACTTGACCAGCGTCACGTTCTTCTTCTTCAGGTCCGCCCCGGTGAGGTTGGACACCCGCGGCGCCGTCGCCTTCTTCATGTGGTCCGACCACGTCATTTGAAACTCCTTCCCGTCGGTGCGGCACATCACGGAGAAGCGGTTGGACAGGATGTTCGTCAGCTTCGCGCCGTAGCCGTGCCGGCCCGCCGTCGTGGAGTCGGCGTCGTTGTGGTAGTTGGAACTTGTCAGGAGGTGGCCAAAGACCATCTCCGGGATGTACATCTTGTGCTCGCGGCTCCGCACAATCGGCAGACCTGCGCCGTCATTTTCGATGGTGATCTCGCCGCTCTCGGAGATGCCAATGTTGATGTACGTCATCTTCGGCACGCCCCGCTTGCTGCTGTTGTTGATGTTGTCCGAGGCGTTCAGCAAGATCTCGTCTACAATCTTCAGGAGACCCTGGTTGACCTGCATCGTCTCCCACGACATCTTCCCCTTTACGGGGTCGAAGACGAACTGGGGGGTGGGCTGCGTCTCGATGCTGCCCACGTACATCTCCGGCCGGAGAAGCACGTGGTCGATCGGCGTCAGCTTCTTATATTTGCTGGCTTCTGTCATGGTTCCCTGCTGGAGCCCCTTGGCGGAAGTCAATCTATGAGCAGCGCTATTAAACGCCCGTTTCGAGAATGTATGGGTGAGTGTATGTGTATAAAAGCAAAAGTGTGTCAGTGTTGCACTGTGTTCGCAAGTAGGCTTAGGATAGGCAGCGACAATCTTATTTTTCAAACAAGAAACACCACCTAACTCTATGTTTTGCTTTAGTCAAGTATTATCTGTGCGCACTGGAGGAAAAAAAAATAGTGCGACAGAAGAAGCTTTTTCTTCTATATGAGAAACAAAGTCTACACACAATTTCGGTGGTGATGTCGATGGGTGAAGGAGGATAGGGAAGTTGTCAAGTAGAAAGATGAAACAAGTGTAGTGAGTTTGGGTGTGAACGCCCCCTCTGCGACGGTGATGATGATGCTTCTCCGCAGGGAAGAAGGAAGCAATCAGAGCACCGAGATGAAGCGCGTTGGGGTAGGTAGCGAGTCTGCCTGCACGAGCACGCAAGAGTTGGCCAGCTCCACTCACGCACGCTTCTCTCCTGTTTGACGAGGGAAACACACCAAAACAATAAAGAAACGAAAAGGGAAAGAAATACTCTGTCACCGGTACTTCATGACAGGTGTAAGATTTGCCAGCCAGCAGTGTATATAGCGAACGGGATGGAGAAGTGTTCATAGAAGAATTAGAAGAAAAGACGGTGAGGGGACAAGGATGGGAGAGTAGGGAACGTGAATTCGGTGCACATGACACGTATACAGCGTGGCTTTGGGCATTCCACGAAGCCCTCCACACGATGACGCCCATAATTGCAGGATGTTGTGGGACACGGGCGTGTGCAGCAACAGCGTCAGGTTAGGGGGGGGGGGGGAGGCAGCAGTGCTCACTGAAAGTGGGTTTCTTTTGGCACTCTCATCTTCCCCAAGCACGAGCGTATAGCTCACAGCATCTGCCCAGCCGCGGTGCTGTCTCTCTATTCGATTCCATGATTCCTTCTCTCGTGGTATACTCATTTTGTCTGTTGGCCTCTGTGGAGACGCATGCCTTTTTTTGATTGTGTGTGGCAGAAAATATATAGCAAATCAGGAAAGAAGATATTCTCGA
>AUXJ01002465.1:0-10109 GCA_000482205.1 Herpetomonas muscarum
GGCGATAAGGGGCAGCGCGGCACGCATCACCACCACCGCCACGACAACGACGACGACGACGACAACAGCCCGCAGCTCTCTCGGCAGACGGAGACGACGGCGGCCTACGACAGCGGGCGGCAAAGCGCAAAGAATGACAGTCTCTCCGCACCGCCAGCGGAGGCACCGCGGGGAGGGGCCATACAACAACCACCGCAACAACAACAACAACAACGCGAGGAGCAGAAGCGCAGCAGCAGCCCACCGGCCTCTCCAGTGTACGACCCGCCGCCCACCACCGCCGCCACCGCCGCCGCCCACTCCCCGACAAAGTCCAAGTCGCTCCCCAAAGAGCGGAGCATGACGGCCCCACCGCCGTCGGACGGCAGCCGCCAGGGCAGCGCCGAGACTGACAAGGCCCGCCAGCAGCACAGCGATCAGCAGCAGCCGAGACGGGAGGAGGCGAAGCGGCGCCCGCCGTCGGACAGCGACTCGGAATACGAAGAGGCGACGCTCTTCTTTGGGGGCAGCGCGGCGGGGGGGAAGTCCGCGCCGCAGCCCGCGGCCACGACGCCACCGCCCCCACCACCACCCCCACCGACCACGACGGCACCAGCGCAGGGGGGGGAGGCGCGGGAGGAGGCGCGCCCGCGGCGCTCTCTGTATAACCGCATCGCGCAGCCCCTAGACGACGCCCCACCACCGGCAGCCAGCCCCAGCGGGGCCGCCGAGGTGGCAGACCCGCCGTCACTCGGGGGGAGCCTCGCCGACCGCAGCGCGGCGCAGCACCGCCCTGAGCCCCTTTCTGCTGCCCCCGCCCCGGCGGTCATCCCCCCTCCTCGGAGGAGGAGGAGTTCATCGAGGAGGAGGAGGTTGCGGATATTGAAGAGCGACCGCCGTCGCAGCCGCCAAAGGACTCGGGCGGGAGCGGCGGCAGCAGCAGCGCCCCCGCGCCGCGGTACGCCCGCAACGACGACAGCGACGATGACGATGTGCCGGCGCTTGGGCATGGGGCTGCGGGGGCGGAGCGGCCCCCGCCCGCCGCTGCGCGTCCGCTGCCGCACGGCGGTGGCGGTGGTGGGCGGCGCCTCCCCGGGGAGGACCCCTCCGACGTCGTCAGCCTCGACGACATCTCGTCCATCAACACCAGCGGCCCAGGCCCTAACGCTGACGCCGCCCCTGCGGGCGCCGGGCCGCGGCGCGGCTCCGTGCCGGTGAGCGGCGGCGACTCGGGCGCAGCCCCGCCGCTGCCGCCGCGGCTGCAGCGGTCGGCGAGCGTGAACGCGACGGCGCTGGGACCGCTGCCGGGCCCCGGCAGCACCATCAACTCGGGCCGCGAGACACCGCTGGAGCGCCCAGTGCCGGCGCAGCCCGGTCAGCGCCGGCCGTCGCCGAACCCCGCAGCGGTCGACCCAACGCTGCCGCCGGCGCTGCCGCAGCCGTCGACGACGCTGCCGCGGGCGGGCGGAGCGTCTGGGCCGGCGTCGCGGGCGCCGACGCCGGTGAACGCCTCCCTGGCGGCTGCGGCGATGGAGGCCAGCGCGACGGAGCCACCGCAGCCGACAGGCGCCGCGGCGGCGATGGAGGCAGCGGACGTGACGCCGATCCGCGGCGGGGCGGGCGGGGCGGACGAGCCGCCGGAGGTGCCGCTGACGGCCATCCCCTCCTCCCGCCGCGGCCGCCAGGCGCAGTCGCCGGACCGCAGCAGCGGGCGCGCGTCCCCGACGGCGCCGCACGGAAAGCCGGAGATTGTCGTCCCCGTGGAGGAGGACATCGACGGCAGCGGCGGGGGCGGCGGCCTTGGGCTACCAAGCGCCCCCGCCTCCTCCGCGGACGCGATGCTCATGCTGGACCCCGCCAACCTGCCGCAGCCGGCCGAGCCGCTCTCGCAGCAGCAGCCCGGCGCGGGCAGCCAGCTGCCCCCGCGTGCTGGCGGCGCCCAGCAGCAGCAGGCGCAGCAGGCGGGGGCCCAGGCCTCGCCCGCCTCACCCACCCTCCCCCGCGTGAACGCTGACGAGGAGGGCGGGAACAGCCTCTTCGGGTCACGGGCGCGCCCCGCCGCAGCGGAAGAGGAGGGAAGGGCACCGGCCGTCGTCGCCGCAGCCGCGCCCCGACTTATGCACGTCACCACACGCGGCCGCTCGGGATCGGCCGAGGTGCTGAAGCGCGACGGCAGCGGCAGCGTCGATGGAGACGCCGCCCCTGCCGTCGCGCGGTCGGGCGTCAGCAGCGGCGCCTCGACGCCCCGCAGCTCGCGCAGCGGCAGCCGCCTCTACGACTCCTCGGCGATGCAGCGGCGGAAGGAGGACGTGGCGCGCATCCTGCAGCGGCTTAAGGAGAAGAAGGCCCGCGACCCCAACGCCAGCGCGCAAAGCAGCGCCCCGTCGACGCCGCCGCCGGTGTAAGGAGGTGGGGGCTCCTCCTCTTCCTTCTTTTTTTTAATTCCTCTTTTTTTTTAGAATACCAGCATTTTGCGTTCACATCACCTCCACACATTTATATCTATACATATACACATACACATACACATACGTATACGCGCTCGAGTACCCATGTTGCCGCATTGGCCTAATCTTTAGAAGGCCCTGCCTCTGTTTCCTACACTCCAAAGAAAGAAAACCATATAATCTTATTATTTGTCCCCCTCCCCCCGATGCACCTCCTCCCATGCGGGAGGACCCTCTCTGTTCGCCCGCCGCCTCCACGACAAGCGGGTTTCTCTGCAGGGAGGGAGGAGAGAGGGATGATGGCGCCATATCAAGCCACAAAAGGAGCACCCCACTATTCCCTCCATTGGAAGGTGCGTCAACAGAATGCATTCCCCCCCCCCCACCCCCTTTTCTATGTGTCTGTTCGTGCGCGTGTGCAGGTACAGATAATAGAACAGTGTCACAGGCATGTGTGTGTGTATGTGTGTTTGTGTTTTGCAGTCCCCCCCACCCCCACCCCACCCCACCCCCCGTCCTTCTCCCTCCTTATTATATATATATATATGCATTCCGCCCTCGTGACAAGACCGACAAATTCGGTGCATCAGTGTCCCCTACAGACGCATATACACACACAAGTGAACGCGCGCACCCCTACCGATCAATTCTAGATATACAGACATTCTTTTTTTAATGCTCTTTCCTTTTGTTAAATCCCCTTAGAGAGTTTTTATCTACGGCCCATCATCCCCATCGTTGGTTCACCACCCGTGCATTGGCCCTTCCCCTCCAATGACCGAACCGCAGCAGGAGGTCGTCCCCCGGCACCCCGTCTCGATGGGAGACATCGACGCGCCGGAGGCGCACGCCGCCCCGCGGCCCACGCCCGCACCAGCAGCAGCAGCAGCAGCCACCAACCGCAGCGCCCGGGGTGTCGTCAACGAGAGCCGGCAATCGCACAGCGCCGCTCTGGAGGATGTTGTGCAGTCAGTCTCGCGGTCGCCGTCGTCGTCCTCCCTGTCGTCGTCCTCCCCCCCTTCAGCGGCGAGACGGCGGACTCGACGGGTAGTGCGGAGCAGCGACAGCACCGCCGAAGAGGACGACGCGGCCCCCGCCTCCATCCCCACCGAGATGGACCTATACGGCCGTACACGGCGGCGGCACCACAAACATAGCGACCGCGGCGCGAAGCGTAAAGAAAAGCAGCGGAACCGGAGCGGTGCCGCGACAACGGCAGCAAAGGACGACAGACGCAGCCGCAGCGGCCGTCACACAAGCACCAAGAAGACCGTAATTGACGTGAACATTATCCGCAGCGACAGCGGCGATGACGACGACGACGACGCGCTGCTGCAGAAGATGCGGCGGCAGGAGGTGGAGTTCGACTCCCGCATCAAGGAGATCAACGACACCTTCTTCAGCGCCGGACGGCAGCTTGTAGTGCGGGACGACATTATTGAGCGGCTGCAGGCGGAGCTGGCCGCCCTCCGCGGGCGGCAGCAGCAGCGCAGCCAGGCCGACGAGCGACAATACCGCGCAAAGGAGCAGGAGCTGGTCGAGCGCTGCGACCGGGCTGTCAAGGCGGCCGAGGCGGAGAACGAGTCCCTCCGAGCCGCGCTGGAGGAGTGCACAGCACGGCAGCAGCAGCAGCAGCGGACGATCGACGAGCTGCTTCAGCAGCTGCGCGACAGCGACGCGAAGGCGCGCGAGGTGCAGCGGCAGCACGAGCAGCGCGTCGACAAGATTAGGACAAAGTCGCAGGAGCAGCTCCTCGACTTTGACAGGAAGCTCGCGGCCCTGCAGCGCCGGTGCGCGGAGCTGGAGGCGGACCGCGACGGCGTGGCGGCCTCGCACGCCCACGCCCAGGCGCGGCTGCTGGGGATGCAGATGGAGATGACGAAGGAGCGCGACGGAGACGACAGGGCCATGCGCGCCGTGTGGCGGGAAAAGGAGCAGCTGCGGGAGGAGGTGGAGGCCACCCGCCTGAGCATGGCGCGGCTGCTGCAGGTGATGGCAGAGGTGCCCGACCTCCGCGCGTACCTCCAGTGGAATGAGCTGGACAGCAACTTTGTCTTCCTCGGCTACCCCACCCGGTACTTCTCGCTGGGCCGGGGGGACACGGACGGCGACGGCGACAGCGACGACGACGCGGCGGGGCGGCGCCGCAGGAAATCGCCGGCGGCGCGCGGCACTGGGACGGGCGTGGACGATGGTATCTACGGTGGTGCGGCCATCTTCCAGGACTCGAAGAACATTTGGCTGAACGGACACTGGGCCCGGCAGCTGCAGGAGATCATTGACGCCGAGAACAGCTTCACCCGCCTCAGGAAGATCAAGCTGTGCGAGCTGGAGGAGGCCGGCCAGGTGAGCGGGGGGCTGCCGACCGCCCGCGACGTGCTCCAGTGCCGCCGGCAGGAGCGGGACTATTGGGTCCCCTACTCCATCTTCCAGGAGGCGCAGCAGTTCAAGAACCGATATTACCCAAAAATACCGGCCCTCACCCACTTCTACCCGTTTCTCATGCGCCTCAACACGATTTGGAACGCCAAGATGCAGGACAGGCTCCGCACCATGAAGAAGGATCTGCAGGCCGCACAACAGCAGCAGCAGCAGGCGCGGATGAATCGGCAGCAGCTGAACCCGCGCGACGCATCAGGCTGTTACACGACATGCGCGGAGTGGTCCTGTGTGTCGGCGGTGGGGCCCGAGCCCGGCAGCGGCCGCCAGCACCCGCCGCGCGCCCACCTCACGGCTCTCTCCCGCGCCATCGCCGAGTGGGAGTCGCAATATGACCACCTCCGCCGGCAGGTGCGGCTCAGCGTCACCAGCCAGCGCAGCGTGCAGCTCTTCCGGCAGTTTGGCCGCCTGCTGGTGTCCGCCCTAGCCGCCCTCAAGGACCTCGCGCAGCAGTACAAGGCCCTGAACGAGGAGTGCTCGCTGCCGCAGCACACGAGCGGGTGGGGGAGGCACGCTGACGAGGCGGCGGCGGGGGAAGACAGCATCGGCCTCAACAGGAGCGGCATCCCAGCACTGCAGTCCCCTACAGACCGCCACCACCGACGCCGCCGCAGCAGCAGCAGCAGCGGCCGCCAGCGCGCGGGCCACAATCGTGGGCGGCACGACGACTCCGACTTTGCAGACGGCGAGGGGGGAGAGAGTGGGCAGGGGGACGGGGAGGCGGCCATTGAGTCGCTGCTCTGCGTTGTGCAGCACGCGTGCGAGCGGGTGTGCAAAGTCGCCGACGCCCTCTCCGAGCGGACGCAGGACTGCTGCGACGACCTCGACGCCCTCATGGGGGCCCTCCGCGACAGGCGCCTGACGCAGTCGCTGGCGGCGAGAGGGGACGCGTCGATGGAAACGGCCTCAGCGGACGACAAGCCGCAGCAGGACGCGACGGTGCTGGCCCTGCAGCAGCAGATACGCAGCATTCTCCGCGAGCAGTACGGCCCGGCCGCCGCGGAGGGGGGGCGGGGATCGAGCGGGGGCGCTGCCCGTCCCGAGGCGGCGGCTGGTGGTGAAGTGCTGGGGAGCGTCGTCTCGTCTGTTATGGACTTTTCACGCGAGGTGCGCGGGGAGGTGCGGCGGGCTCAGAAGGCCCTCCAGGTCATCGCAACAGAAGCCATGCAGGAAGCCGAGGAGTGCTAGACTCCCCCACGCCCTACCCTCCCATTCCCAGGGTAGGTGTCGATCATCCCCAAACACCGACAAACACCGACACACACACACACACACACACACGTATACATCTATAGATTTGTCACCACTGCTGTGTGCGTAAGTGTGTGTAGCGTGTATCTCTTTTCTTTTCTTTTTTGGGGGGTTCGTACCCCTCCTCTCTTCGCCCCCTTCCACAATTGTCTTGCTTGCGTCAAGATGCCTAGTCACCCGTCCCCAGGTGCGCGGCGGCGGTGGTGTGTATAGAAAAGTGCAAGTGGCACTGTGAAGCCTTGTAGATCCAAATGCACGGAATACCCCATTCGGTGTTTTGGTTTCCCCTGCCTCACGCTGTATTGTGGATAAAGAATAAAGTGGCACTTTTTTTGCCAAGTGCGTATTCACGCGTGTGTGTTCGTGTGCTGCCCGCCTTTGAACGTAATGTACGCAGATTGTCTATTGCGCATTGATGGCGAGAGAAAGAGAGAGCGAGAGAGAGAGGAGGGGAATAAAAAAAACAGCGGAGGATCATATGAGCTGTTCTCCACTGAAATTATGAATGTATATACGCATACACAAATACTGTTCCTGACTATTGCCACCGTTTGCTGTTGTTTCTTTTTTTTTCACTGCTACACCGCAAGCGGCACAATTGGCGTCTGTGTCTGTGTGTATGTGTTCAAATCGCATCACCACACACGGCACCCCCCAAAGAGGAAGAACTTAATCCATCAGAAAGAAGGTGACGACAGAGTAGGGGCCTAGGCCAACATGTCGGCGAGTAGGCAGCCGCAGCAGCGGCGCGCCGCCACCGCCGATCTCTTAGTCTCCATCGCGGAGTTCCACCCGGCGCGGCTGCCGCTGGCCTTCGTCGCCGCCCACCCATCCGCGCGCATCGCCTGCGAGCTGCAGGACGCGCAGCTATGCACCCTGTTCCAGTTTCAGCCGGCACGTTCGGCAGAGGACACTAAGGCACAGCCGGTGCGGCGTCGACGGCAGCACAGCGAGGCCGCCCTCCTCATCGCAACATCCACCGCTAACCCTACCGAAATCGGCGACCTGTTCACCAGCGCAGCAGCCCCAACAGCAGCGTCGTCAACGCACGGGACACCAGACGGCGCGGCCGCCGCAGGACGGAGCCGGGGCCCCCTCCGTCGCCTCGTCCGGCGCGCGACGCGCCTCCTCTCGAGGGTCCAATTCGCCGACGTCTACGACAGCCTCCAGCCCGACAGCGATCACGAGGAGGAGGAGGAGGCGGACGCGGATAAGAGCCGCCACCACGGGAGCAACAGCGGCAGCGGTGGGGAAGCGGGGCCGGCACGAAGGCGGCAAGCGGCGTGGCCTCGACTCTCCGGATGCGGGACGTCGATTGGCGGTGTCGTCACTGTTCTTGTGTCGCGGCGGGACCTGAAGGCGAAGGCGCGGTACATATCCACATCCCCCGTCGGCGAGCCCGCTCAGGAGGAAAATAAGGGGGAGGGGGAGGAGGAGGAGGAGGAGGGGGGAGATTCCTCTCCCACCCGCGGCATCGCCCACGACACGCTGGAGCCCGGGACACTGCGCAGCTGGCTGCAGCTGCACGCCGACGAGGCCAACCCCCTCCTCTCCACGCACGTCCTCCACGCCCTGCCGGAGCGCCGGGGCGCTGACAAATACCTCTTCCCTTCGACCACCGTCGCCCCCGCGGTGCTGTCGCTCCCCGAGGCGGTGACGTTCCACGAGCCCTCCCCCGACGCGGACGTGGACGACCACCGGCACATGGTGAAGACCGCCACAGCAACGCTTACAGCCGCCGATTTTCTCGCCGCTTCGGGCGGGGAGGAGGGGGAAGAGGAGACGCAGGAGGAGGAGGAGGAGGACGTGGTGTTCCGCCTCGTCTGCGTCGCCGACCGCAGCGCTGCCTTTGTGGCCTTGCTCGACGCCAGCGCGTGGTGGCTGCACCGTCCGCTGCGGTCTGGCGAACTGCCCTCCCCCCTCGTTGCCCAGCACGGCGACGACGAGGGCGACAGGGGCGCCGCCCCCGCCGGTGCTGTGCCGGTGCACGTGAAGTTCACTGGCGACGCCTTCGCCCCGCACGCGTGGGTCGGCTTCGATTGGTGGCACGCGACCCTCGCGCACGCCCAGCAGCTGCTGGAGTGGGTGTCGCTCTTCGCTGCGGCCACGGCAGCCGGCGGTGGCAGCAGCCCCGCGCACCCCACCATCCTCCCCGCCCTTGTCGCCGCCGAGTACCGGCAGTACCTCCCCCTACGCACCGGCAGCCCCCCGCATCACATTCTCAGTGCGGTGTGGAATGCAGTGTTCTGCCTCCTCTGCCTCCCCGTCGCTGCTCTCCTCGCGCTGGCGGCTGTCGCCGTGCGCGCCGCGCTGCCGGCTGCCCGACCACCCGCGGAGGAGCCCATCCCCGACGACCGGCCGCCGCAGCGCGCGTCACAGGCCCTCCACGCCATTCGCCAGCGCGCCCGCCGCGCCGACCGAGAAACGCCCGTGTACCTGCGGAGGCTGGGCGCCGCCTTCTCCGGCGCACCCCCCGCAGGCGCTGGAGCGGGCGGGGCGTGCCTCGAGGCCCTGGACGCCAGCCACACGAGCATCACAGGCGCCGACCTGCTGGCCCTCACCGCGGGCGCGCTGGAGGGGGTGTCGTCGCCGGAACTGTCGCCCACGACGCACACGCCCAGCCGGTTTCTGCGCGCGCTGGATGTTGCGGGGTGCACCTCCCTCCACAGGAGTCGGCCCGCCAACACGCCGCTGGCACGCGCCTGCCCCGCCGACGCCGGGCTGGCAATTGGGCGGCTCACCTACGAGGGCGGCCTTGTGTGGCTGAACGCCTCCGGCTCCTCCCTGAACGACGCCGCGCTGCGCTCCCTCGGCGCGTACGCGCTACTGCACGAGGCGCTGGCGGCCCACGCCCACACCCCCGCCCCCACCGCCGTCCGCCCCTCCCTCCTCGCCGTGAACCTGACGAGCTGCCACAACGTTGGCGACCTCGGCGGGCTCGCCTGCGTCCCGTCCCTCGTGCAGCTCCTCGCCCCCTTCTGCAGCCTCACAGCCGCCAGCCTCAGCGGCCTCGACGGCCACCGCCTCCAGGACGACCTCCGCAGGGCAGTCGCCCCCCTCCGCCCGCGCGGCGGGGAAGACAGCGGGGAGGACAGCGTCGCGGCGGCGTCAGGGCGCCTTCTCACCGCCCTTAGCGCGGCAGACGAGGCCGCTGTCGTTGCCCGTCTGTCGCGGCGCGCCTGCTCGCACCTCTACCACGTCGACCTCACCTTCTCGCTGGATCTGCTCGACGTCAACGCCTTCCTCCACGCACAGCGCGCCCTGCAGTTCCTGAACGTGAGTCAGACGCGGCTGATGGGCCGCGGCCTCGGCAGCAGAGCGGACGAGAACACCGTCGGCAGCGGGGACGTCTGCCCCGCCCACCGCGCCGCAGCGCAGCAGCAGCAGCAGGTGAGGTCCCTCTTGTGCTACGCTGTGGCCGACGCCCCCGCAGCGCAGCGCCGGTGGCTGGCGAGTCCCCTGCGTGTGCTCGTGTGCGACCCGTGCGACGGCGTGGACTCGCTGCGCGGCCTCACCCCCGCCGCCTTCCCGCACCTGGAGAAGCTGTACCTCCGGAGCGGCAGCCTATGCGAGGGGGGCATCGCCGACGCCTTCGCCGCGCACGCGGCGGGTGCCCCCGCCTTCCCGCGGCTGCAGCTGCTCGACCTGAGCTACTGCGACAAGCTGCACGACACCGCCGTCCTCGCCCGCTTCCCCGCCCTCCGCGTGCTCAACCTCGACAACACAGAGGTGACGCCGTCGGGGCTGCGGGCGCTCGCGAGCCCAGCCAACACGCTGCAGGTCCTCTCGCTCCGGCACTGCCCCGAGGTGATGGACGTGCTCCGCGTCGCCGGCCGCGACGACCGCGCGCGGCTGCGGATTTTTCGAGAGAAGGTGGTCGACATCCCCTCCCTTACAGCTGTTATCGTGGAGGCAGAGTAAGGCGGGGTGGGGGGTGGCGAGTTGCCGCACAGCACACACACACACTGTTGGCGGGGATCATTCTTAATCTAT
>AUXJ01002467.1:0-12158 GCA_000482205.1 Herpetomonas muscarum
GGGTTAAAATGTGTGAAAGTCACATGCATTGGACCAGTAGATGTTCGTGTCCGTGTAGAGATGAAAAAAAACAGGATTGTGAGACAGAACGAGCAGTCATAGGCAGGCTCTGGCTTCATGCAAATGGGACGGGAAAAGGGAGGGGGGGGGAGGGGGTACTAAATGCGCTTTGCGAACTTGAGCAAGTCGAACGCCGGCGTGTGGATTTATTCATAAATACCGACAGCACATGTATATATCAAAGCGAAGCACCTTAAACTGCTGGCAACGACAACCGTCATAACAAGAAAGCTGATACGACCTCGCGAAAAAACTGAGAGGTGTGGAGATGGCCAACAAACAAACAAAAAACACCACCACCTGAGACACCCATGTTTTGTGGATTATAGGACTGCAGAAAAGGGGTGGAGAAGTTAGCAGCACAAGCACACAGGGTATCGTTCAACAACTGTACTTGCGTATTCACCGATGACAGCGGAACGTAAAGCTAGTCATGCAACTGCCACGAAACAAAAACTAAACAACTTTATCATACTTGTTATCATTGCGTTTCTCACCTTCAGTGCTTGAACGGCGACCAGGGCTCGTCCTTGAAGTACTTCATGTGCTCGGGGAAAAAGACACCGTACACCCACGTGCCGAGCGTCGACATGGCGCAAAAGAAGCACAGGAACTTCAGCCACTGCCACTCTGGGTCGGAGCGGCCGGCGTTGATCGACAGCGCCAACGGATCGACGTGGCCGTTCGCCTCCCGCGAGACAAAGTGCTCCGGGGCGAGGGCATTGCGGCGAGGGCGGAAGGGGAAGGCGGGCGGGGGCGAGTACGGGCCGTGGTCCGGCACGGGGGGCAGCCCATCGTCACCAATCAGCGCGGCTTCCTTCTCAAGGCCGCGCTCGATCAGAAAGTCCCGAATCTCCTGCTTCTCCTCCTCCGTCAGCTTGCGCTTGGGAGGCTCCTCAGTGGCGTAGGAGGTGGAAACAGACGGCTGGTAGGGGTCGGCGACCGCTGGGGCTGCCGCAGTGCTGCTGCGCCCAGCCGACGCACCGGAGCTAGAGGCGGAACCGGCAGCTGCCGCCGTGCACAGACGCCGAGCGACCACACGGAACATGTCGTCTTGTCAAGGCGTGAAACAAAGTAGGATACTAGTAATATTGCCAAATATTGTGGACCCCACCCACTCGGAAAAGAGTAATCCTCTTTGGGTTCACTTGCTGTGTTGAACAGGAAAGAGGGGATAGTCAATGAAGCTACAATAGTCCAAAAACGATAGCACCGAAAAACCTACAGCAGTGTTTAACATGAGCAAGCGAGTATGGGGGTAGAGGGCAGGTCCAAATAGAGGCACGGCAACATGCGTTACTCACCAGCACATGGAAACGCGTAGACAGCGACGATCTCGCATCAACAGCACACCTAAACGCGATTGGTGCAGGCCTACACTAGACAGTGACATTTGCCATTGATGTCGTTGATTTGGATAATGTCGATCGGAACACTTTATAAAACACCCGCAGTTGCGATTCGAAAAGTGTTAAAATGCCACACACGCCAGTGTGTATATACAAGACCAACGACCACCACATCACATTATGAACGACACATCATATGAAAAAATGACCGGAAAGCACAGAAGCGCCTTTTTCGGTATGCATTCTCAAAAAGGCCTGCTTGTCTTTCCGCTTGACAGCACTGATGAAGAAAGGTCTTGTTTGCTTTAGTTGGAAACACACTCCTGTAATCGCAAATGAAACAAAAAGAATCACACGTGCTTGGGAATAATAAAGAGCACCGAAATAAAAGACACGAACATCCACAAACATACACACCAACCGATCGACAACAGCGGCCACGTTAAACAGACTGAGAGATATATATAGATCTCTATATATATATATATATATACAATAATGGTGTGGGATGTGTGTGAAATCGCAGACGCACAGAGGAAACTAAATATATATTGATGCATATATAAATTTCAATCATATCCTCGAACAAATCGACGTGGCAAGGCACTCTACCGATGAGGCCAGAAACGCATCGGTGGCACTGCTCCCTTTATATCTATTCCTTCCACTGCTACTGCGACAGCTGTAAGGATAACTTTCGCCTATCGCACGGAACGTAAAAGTGAAGAGTCCACGCAGAGCACGCGTTTCTGAGGGAAAAGAAAGAGTAAAAGAGTGGAAGAGGGTGAGGGGTGATAAAGTGGGGGGGGGGGGAACAATAAAATGTGTAATAGGTGGACCCAACAACAAACATAGGAAAAGGTGGAGAAAGGAAAGTGGAAAATCAGACAAGGCCACGCAATGTACGAACTGACGAAAAACAAAGACAACAGGTAGGCGCTCATTCGACTGTGCCCGGCTTTATATAAGCACGTCACATCGACTGGCTGACCCCCTGTGGATGTGACACAGTGTCTTGGGAATGAACATCGGCGGTCCAGAAAGAAAGCGTGTATTTGCCGCTTCAAATAGGGACCATCTGCCAAGTGCACGGCTACATAACCGCGCAGCACTTGCAGCTCCCGTCCGCCTTGCCACCGGCTCCCGTCTTCTTCTCCGACTTGGAACCCTTCTTCCCACCCGCACCCCCCCTCGAGGGTGTCGGCTCGTTCGCCGGCTCGTGATTCTCGCTCGGTTGAGAGGCCACCGTCACGACTGTGGCGTCGTTGTGCAGCAGCGAGTTGCTGCGCTGGATGCCCTCACCCTCAGCGCCACCCTTCTTGCCGCCGCCGCTCGCCCGGGGCGCTGTGGGCAGGTCGCCCCCGCGCACGGCGGCATCGGTGGCCCCGCCCGCGCCGCTCTCACCCGCGGCGGGCACCGCGTCCGGCACGGCCTCGTTGCTGCTGCTACTTGACGGGTCAGGCCGCCGGTAGCCGCCAAACTCCATCGTGTACGACTCCACGCCATTCTCCAGCGCCTCAATGGGCGTCGGCTCGTAGACAATCTTGTGCGCCGACCCCACGCCGAGCTGCATGCAGTCGTTGAGGCCGCAGGAGAGCACCATGCTGTTTTCCAGAGCGAACATGCTGCCAGCCGGGCCCGCGGCGATGCCAACGCAGCGGTCTGGGAGGGGGATGCGGGTGAAGGTGAGCGCCTCCTTGCGGTCCATGCCGAGCCCGAGCTGACCGCTCTCGTTGCTGCCGGCACCGTAGACGATGCCGCTGCTGGTCAGCGCTAGGGAGTGGCAGTCGCCGGCCGCGACCTGCGTGAAGAAGTGGTGGTTCAGCCGGTCGTGGTGGTACGGCTTGCGGCGCGCGTCGCTCTTCTCGCCATTGCCGAGCTGCCCCTTGCGGTTGCGGCCCATCGTGTAGAGGTGGCCATTCTGGTCGATAATAAGAAGAAAGTTTGTGCCGCTCGAAATACGCGAGACAGGCATGCGGCTCAGCGTCATGACGCGCCGCGGGGTGCTCACCGCCTTCATCGACGCGGTCGTCTTGTACACGACGGAGTCGGTGCCGATCATGTAGTAGTCCTCCCCGTAGCCCAGGTCCAGAAAGCGAATGTGCCGCGACGGCACAATCGACCGCGTCGGGGTCGACAGCGCCGACAGCGAGCGCACCGTGAAGGCGCGCGTGACGGTCGCCAGGCGCTGGCCGTGGCCCACCAGCATGAGAATGCGCGCGGCGATGCCAGTCATCGTCTCCTCCCTACCAAGAGGGGTCAGCCCGCTGACGGTGGACGACGCCACCTTCAGACCGCCGGAGGCCCACACCTCATCAGCATCACTGAGAATGGCAAAGAAGCCGTCGCCGGCGACGCAGCCGCGGCCGTACAGGGCCTGCGGCACCTTCACGCCTGTCCCGGCGCCAAAGGTGATCAGCTGCTTGGACGCGCGGTCAATGAAGCAGCTCGTGTTCCAGCTCATCGACATGGCGGGGATGTTGTAGCGCAGCGCGTAGATGGGCACCGCGAAGAGCATGATCTGTTGGAGGACGCGAATCGTGATCGTTGCCACGCGCCGCGGCGGCCCCGGGAGAGGCGGATCCACATTGAGCTGCAGGGACTTGTTCATCTCTAACGGCTTCTCCATCTCCTTGAACTTTCGCTCCTTCTCCTCTGCCAGCGCCTTCGCCGCCTTCTTTTCCTCGCTGCTGGGGCACTTGCCGTCCATCAGATCGCGCCGCGACTTGCCGTTTGTCACGAGAGTAAACTCCTCCTTGTCAAGGTTCGTCGTCCGGGCATCGTTCCGCACCTGCCGCGCGTGGAGAAGCGCCAGCATGCTGCGGAAGATGGCGTCCCCGCCACCCTGCGAGCGACGCACCTCCATCCAAAACTCAGCATCGGAGATCATTCTGTGTCGTTATATATGTATATATATATATATATTGCTCTGGCTGATGCACGTGATACACTGCTATACCGCCGAAAGACAAGATCTATATATGTAACAAAGCAACTGGAACTTTTAAGATCAGCCAAGAAAAAATCAAAGTGAAAGAAGAGGCAACCAACCAAAAAAAGAGTTGGTTTCCTTCTTCGTTCTCTTAGAGAAACAAAGGATATAACGTCTACAAAAGGGTTATGATTGTGCTGATAGTGGCGTGCTCCGGGGTAGATATATGTGTGAGGTGGGTGGTTGCTGCTCAGCTATATATATATATATATATATGAGTGAAAATGGTTGCAGAGCGTAGGGGTATAAATGATACTTTTTTTTCCAAGGGTAAGGTATGCCCCACTGCTGCCTGAGCTCTTCGTTCGTGCCCGATATATTTTTTTCTTCGTTTCTGCACGCTGTACGCAGTTGCCGGCACGGATGTACAAGGTGTAAGTTTAAACACACCAAAGAGTGTGTACGGGAGCTATAGAGCGTCCGCGGTGCGTGTTGGATGGATCGGTTTGTTTTTTATTCAGACGCTTTCGCACCAACAAACTTGCTTGCAATGTCTGTCGTGCGCCTTTCCGTCTTTTTTTTCTCGCTGCCTCTGTGTGCGTGTGTAAAGATATGTTTATGAAGATAGGTGTGGATGTGGATGACAGCGATATGGTGCCTCTACTAGGGAAATTGAATAGCGCGCAGGGAAAGGGGGAAGAAGGGAGATGAAACGAAAATAAAAGAAAATGAAGGTATATTCAGGCCGAAACAAGCGGTGTAGGGCGTTGTGCTGTATAGACTAATTGGTCCTTTCCTCTTTACTCTTTTAATCCCTTTTCAACTTGTGGGCGGATCGAAAGGATTTATAACTTCGAAAATTAAAGTACCCCAAAGGAAATGAATAGGAACAGAAAGGCAATGCACACACGTGGGCGTGTTCACACGGCCTTATCTACAATGGAGATGCGCTCGTAGAAAATCTAAGAAGAGGACGAAGGGGACAGAGAGAGAGAGAGAGAGAGAGTAAACAATGTGGTCGAGGCGAAATATGGTGGACCATATCCGAGTGCAATAATCTCCACGTGTGATGGGATAGATTTTCACACCCCCACACCCTCCACATATATTGAGGCAGCAATACGGAACTTTACCCTTCCTTCCCACCAGTAGTGGGTAGCCTCCTTAGTTTTCTGCGAAAAGGGAGCGGGCCTAGGGCAGGGCGGACGTGGAACCAGATCTCAAAGTGGAAAATGGGTGTCATTATTTGTTTATTTGTTTGTATGCAGATGCGTATACGCATGTACGTGTGTGTGTATTAAATACCCGTCAGAGCAAGAAACATGGGGGAGAAGAAAAAGAGAAAAGTATGGTATTGTATCATTGAGAACCAAAAGAAAAACACAGATGGGAATCATAACCCTCGAGCAAAATAAATATATATAAAGAAAAAACAACTACATTGGTGTTCAAGAGAAGAAACACAAGAAGAGGAAGGGGAAAGGCGCTGTATATATTTACAATGACAAAGGAAAAAGGGAAAGACGAACAGACACGGGAGAGATGCCGTACACAAATGTGTGTAGAACGATCGGCACGGACATATTCAATCCCAACACGGCCAAAAAAAAAGAAAAGGAATCAAAACATCAGCAACGGGCGGAATGCCGTTGGTATGTACATTAAAGGACTATTTGTGACCATCACCAAAAACAACAACAAAAAAGAAGAGACAGGACAGGAAAAAAACGCCGTGAAAAGTGGATGTGGATGGGGATCTGTGTAGGGTGAAAGGTATACGCGCTGGGAAGCATTGGTACTGACTTGTGATGCGACGTTGAGGAGCGATTCAACGATAACAGGGGATGTTGCCCCCGGGGGTGCCGTGGCGGCGTAGCTGAGAGCGAGGAAGAAAACAAAAAGAGAACGGTGGGGAGACCACCTAGCGACCAAACTGCTCACACATGTAGATGGTGAACAGGGGTGCCAAATTGGGGTCTCCGTTCCTCCGTTCCGTGCATTTACAGCTTCGTTCCCGTGTTGTAGCCGGTGTAGTACACGTCCCCGCGGAGCTTGGCGACGTCGCGGGGGTACGTCTCCGCGACGTGCTTCTCGTCCGCCTGCAGCGTCAGCTCGTCGTCGCGGCGCTCCAGTGGGGAGCGCAGGGGCAGGTGCGGGGGAATGGGCGCCGGCGAGAGGCAGACCAACTGCGTCCCCGGCTCGTCCTGCATCTCGGCCAGCTCCTGCCGCACCTCCTGCACCGCCTCGCGCATCGTCTTGGCGTGGTCGCCGTAGATGCGGACGCCGCGGTGTTGCAGCCGCCGGTGCTCCGCCCGGGCCGTCTGCTGCACGAGCTCGTGCTGCTGGTACCGTCCCTGGCTCATGAGCAAGAGGCCGCAGTCGCGGTTGGGGTTGTAACGGTGCCGCAGCCACTCGCGGAAGGCGCGCTGGATCTTGACCGCGGCGCGCGGCCGCCGCAGCGCGTACAGCTCCTCCACCGTCCGGAGGTCCTCGCCGGCGCGACGGCGCTGCACGAGGAACGGGCGCATGGCAATGTCCCGCGCCACCTCCTCGCGGTACCGCTCCGTCACTGGCTCCCAGTGCAGCGGCACGTCAAAGTCCTCGTAGTTGGCCTCCTGCGTGCGGTAGACGCCGTTTGCGCGCGCCGCACACTCCTCCTCGTACTCTGTGCGGGTGATGTCGATGGGCGGGTACACCTTCCCCGTGAAGACGGAGCGGAACCCAACCTCCTCCTCCTCCTCCTGTTCCTGCGGCTGTTCCTGCGCCCCCTCATCGGCCTCGGCGCTCGCCTTCGCGCCGTCTACCGCCGCCGCATCAGCGGCAGCGGCGGTGGCGCGCTTGCGGTCCTCAATCTCGGCGTAGCGCTCGCGGTCCTCCACCCGCAGGGCGTGCATCGTGCGCTTCAGACGACGCATGTGCGCCTGCAGCCGCGCCGTGAAGCAGCGCCAGGCGCACTGGATCATGAGCGCGGCGCGGTGGCGGCGGCGCACCGTCGCCCCATCCACGCCGCGGCTGCGCTGCTCCGTGATCGTCGCGCGGTACCACCGCTGCAGCAGCAGCGCGATGGGGGTGTAGAACTCCACATAGCGGCGCTGGTACGCCCCGGCAGCCGCGTGGCGACGGTAGGCGCACTGAATGACAATCGCAGCGTACGCGCGGTCCTCGTCGGAGAAGCCGTCGGGACCCGCAACAGAGCCCGGCGACGCCATCGCCTGCTCCAGCTCCTTGCGCTTCGCAAAGTGCATGCGGGCGAGCGCGCCGCGCCACATCTTCTGCATGAGGACAATGGCGGCCTGTAGCGACGTCTCGTTCCACCGGGAGCGGCTCGACTGGTGCGAGGACGCACCCGCCTCGGAGTAGGCGGCGCCCGAGTCGCCCGCGCGTTCCTCGCGGCTGTCGTCGTCGTCGTCGTCGTCGGCGTGCCGGGCCCAGGCGCGCACCTGCAGCACGCGCTTCCGCGCCATCCACCGCACCGCCTCCGTCTTCTGCAGCCACTTTTGGCCGCAGCGCACCACCGCACCTGGCGGCGCGAGGCGACCCGCTGCGTGCTCGTTGCGGGCTGCCCCGACGGTGTCCTTGTGCTGCCGAACCAGCTCGTCCACATCCTTCCCACGCGTCGCGTCAGTGGCGATCGCCAGCAGCCGCTCCCGCAACCGCCGCTCCCGCTCAGCCGCGCGCCGCAGCTGCGCCTCGCGCCGGGCCTGGCCAACGTTCTGCCACCATGTCCGCCACAGCGACTGAATCGTCGTCGCGGCGCGGCCGCGGGTGCGGTCGATGATCTCCTGCAGTGCCGCCTGAAACGCGGCCTCCTCCGCGGCGAGGGCGTCGGCGCGGGCCTTCCGGCGGCGGTACGCGGCCTCCTCCAGCTCCTCCTCGGCACGCCGCGTCGAGCGCGATGCGGTGCTGCGCTCGCGGTACGTCTGCAGTGCGCTGCGCAGGGCGGTCCCCGTCTCTGCAGTCTCGTCTGCCCCATCGGGGCCGGGCGTCGCCGCCTTGCCGTCGGGTGTGCGGCCGCGGGCGCTCTTCCCTGGCGCGGGGTGCGTCGCCGCGGTGGCGAGGTCGGGGTTCATGGCGCGCAGCGTGCGGCGGATCTTCTGGTACGTCAAGATGACGCTCTCCGAGGCGCCGGTTGGGGGACTGCGGGCGACGTCGCGCGCCGTCTGCAGGTCCGCAAAGCGCAGGAACGACGCGGCCCCGCCTGCGTAGATGTTGACGCGGTGGCCCTTGGACGTGTTCGCCGCAGGCGCCCCCTCCGGTGCGGGGGCGGTAGTACCAGCGGTGGTAGCGCCCTCCTCCGTCGCCTCCAGCGCCGCGTCGGCGCCCTTTGGCTGCCTGGGTACGGTGCCGTGGGTGAGCTGTCCCTCGAGCGTCTCGGTCATGTGCGCCTCCCGCTCCGACAGCTTCGACGAGGCGCACGAGGGGCTGTAGAAGAGATCCATCGACGCGCGGTCCGCCAAGGCGGGCGTCGCCTGCGTCGCGCTGCCTACCAAGTGCCCCGACTCGCTGGCCGCGAGCGCCGCCGAGTCCTTCTCCTCCGTCGCCTGCAGCTGCCGCGGCTGCGGTGCAGCTTCTGACACCGCCGCTGGGGCGGTTTCCGTCTGCCGGAGTGCAGGAGCGGTGGGGGGTGGGTTGTTTGCGAGCGGGTGGGCGGCCCTGTCGCTGCTGGGGGCGGGGTGGGTCACCGCAGCAGCCTGCTCCTCCGCTGCCGTGATGGGACCTGGCGTTGGGGCGGCAGTGGCGCCATGGGGCGGGGCCGCTGACCGCACGCCCTCCTCCTCCTCCTGTGCCTGGAGCGGCGCGCCGCCAGAGACTTCTGCTGGAGCGGTGTCAGTCGGCGACGTCTTCCCCACCGGCTCGTGCGCCTGCAGCTGCGGGGCCCCAGCCGGGGCCTTTGGCGACGCCCGCTGGACGTCCTCGCGGGCCGAGAGGGTCTCACGGACAGCCTCCGCCGGTGCCCCGCCCGCCGACCGCGCCGATGGCACGCTCGTCCGAGGCATCACTGCCGCGGCTGTCCCCGCCGGTGCAGGTGACGTTGTGCTAAGGCGGCTCTCCTTCCGCACACCGTCACCACGACTGCCGCGGGCAGCAGCTTCGTGCCCATCCGAGGACGGGCGCGGCGCGGCGGCCTCGCTGGCGGAGAGGGGTGCGAGGTTCACTGGCGGCTTCTTGCCAGAATGCCCCATCTGCGAGCCGCCCGTGCCGGCCCACGTGTTCCCCTCCAGCGACCGCGCCGTGGAGGACTTCGACGTGAGCGCCGTCTCCGTAAAGGGCGCGCGCCCCGTCTGCTGCTGCTGCAGCTGCTGAGGCGGTGGGGGTGCGGCGACGGAGCGAATCGGTGGCCCGGGTTTGCGCTCCTTCTGCGAGAAGACCCACTGGTGCGTGGTGTCGCACTTGTCCTTGATCATGAGTGTGGTGGGGTGGTTCTCGCCGAGGTGGTCCTGCGCCTCCCGCAAGGCGCGCAGCATCGTCGGCAGCGCGGCGGACCGCTCGCGATCGCTCTGCTGCTGCCCAAGCGTCACGGCGAGGTTGTGAAGGGCGGTGATGAACAGGACGCGGTCGCCGGACTGTGCTGCCGTCACGCAGTCCTTCGCGATGGGGAGGGCCGCCTCAAAGTCGCCGACGCTGAGGAGCACTGCTGAGAGGTTCATCATTGTCGAGCAGGACGGCTTCCCGGCCCCCACCGACGACTCCACGTCGCGGGCGTCAGAGAGGCACATGAGGGCGCCGTCGTTGTCGCCCTCGCGGCGCAGCAGGCAGCCGAGGTTGCTCAGCGTCGTCGCGTAGCTCAGCAGCCACGAGTCGTGCGTCTCCCTAAGGTCGGCGAGAGGGTCCCGAGGGGCCGGCGCGCGCTGGCTGCTCCTACTGCGGCCCTTCTTCCCACCCGCCCCACCGCGCCTCTGCGGCGGCGGGCGGCTGTTTCTTCCGCGCTGGCCCACCGCCGCCGCCGCCGCCGGCCCCTGCACCTGCACCCGCGCAATCTCCTCCTGCAGCGTCTTGAGCGAGTTCTCCACCGCGCTGAGGGCGTCCGAGAGGATCATGCGGCTCTGCCCGCTGTCGCCGGCCCGCAGCAGCTCCATCGCGCGTGTGTTCATGTCCATGACCTCCTCCAGCGTCTGCACACTCGCCGCCAGCGCACCGCCGCCACCGCCGCCGCCGTAACCGGCGTTCACCCGCTGCTGGTAGCTATTGCCGAGCGTCGCCGCTGCCGGCGCGGCAGGGGGGAGACCGCCTTTGTTTCCCCACGTCGCAGCCCCGACTCCGCTGGGGCCGCGGCTCCGCTGGCGGCCAGTCGCGGTCACGGCGCTCGTCGCCGGTCCAGTCATGTACGGCGAAGAGGCCGCGCCGCCAAAGCGACCGCTGGGCATTTCTTTGACTTTGACTAGTAGACGACTTGGTTATGAGGAATAAAAAGAGACGAAAGAAAACGAGGGAACAGAAACACGACAGACGTTTCCGGCTCCTTGATATCAATGTATATACGGGGTCAGAGACCTAAGAAAAGTAAAAAAGCTATGAAATCGTTCTTGTGTATTCCCTGTTTGAACGGGGGTGGTTCGTGTCGCTTGTTCCAAATGTTCCGCGAACAGGCGTCCCCTCCTTCTCTGGTGGTATTGCGGGTGCTGTGCGTGCCGAGCGAGGTGCCGGTAAGTACACACACAAAAACAAACGCCTATACCTCTAAGACAGAAATTGTGGGGGGCGTATCGGGTAGTGGAAAGAGGGAACCGCGCAGCGACAATTGCAAAGCGTATGAGGAATAGCACGCAATAGAACGCCCTGGCAAAGATATGTATGAATGTTAAGCAAACAACAGAAAAGAGAGAAAGAGGAGGGGATGATTGAGGTGAAGAGCATATTCGCGGAAGGAAGGATCCGTCATTAACTGAGTGTTTGTTTAAATCCGGCGTGAACGTACTAGGCCCAGAGAGAGCACTGGGTCCGTTGCAGTACGCACGCCCTTCGTGTTCTCATGTTGTTTTTCTGACTATACATACCGGCTGTCGACAGCGGGTTGGTCTTTCACCTCCATCACGTGGTGGCGGCGCATCTGGGAGGAAATGTGGCACGTGTTCCACATTATGAAGCCCCCCGGAGCCGCTACATCATGGAGTAACTCTCCCCTCCACACACACACATATATACACAAACGCACTGAGGTGCGAGAGGAATCTTCACTATTCAGGATTCGAATATCCCGTCTCTGATACGGCTACCTGAGGCGAAGGGGAATGTACTCTCTCACACACCGGTACCATTCCAGGAGACACACACACACCCCTCGCCCCGTAGCACATATCCACCGTCTATTTGTATATATATGTATATATATATAGATACATTTACTATGCATATATTTGTTTAGGAAGGGCTTCCCTTTATATAGTGTGTGGTCAACTGCCGACCAGGCAGAACAAGTTCAGTTCTTGTTCATACTCCGCGACCATGTGAATGAAAGGAATGAAACGTGCATTGATGTGCTCACGTGTGTGATGATTCTGTGGAAGTCACACACACCCGCCCACAGCGTCCCTCAGACGTTGAGATTTCCCCCACTTACGGCGGTGCCATGGCACCAGTGTGGGGCGGGAAAGGAGGAGGGGGGGGGGGGATGGAGGTGAGAGATAGAGAGAGAGGAGGGGGCAGATGCAGGATGTCGTGTGTGACGATCCGCGAGTACACCTTGAGATGTTCCCTTGTCGTGAAGGAGTGACAAGTCGTCCTTTTGTTGGAGGGCAGTACCAGCGGCAAAGGGAGAAAAATAAAAAAAAGAGGGGAAAGAGAGAAAAGGACACTCATCAAAGGAACTAAAAGACAAA